>BMAO01006673.1:0-196302 GCA_019973975.1 Trichonephila clavata
GTGCTTTTCACGTATTGCTTAAAAGCCTACAAAATGTGTCTAAATTTAACTATATTTTAATAATTATTAAACTGAAACCTTTAAAAAAATATCTAATGAGAATTTTTAATTTAATCTCTAATTTGTTTTTCATGTCATCTTACTTGTCTTTTCTATTTAACTAAATTACATAATATCTTCCGAACTAATTCTCATGATAGAAAATTAGAAGAATGTATTAACTTTTTTACAAAAATTTTATGATAAATAAAATTTTATTTACAAAATAATGTATTGCCTGCGAATCTTTAATGTAATACGGTTTTTACTTCTAATGCTATGCTGCGGATTTAAACTTTATTTTAAAAATTTAGAGACTTCAAAACTCTGAGTTTTGACCGTTGTGAATGATTAAATAGCATTAATTTGATTTAATAAAAAGTTAATTTAAACAGCAGTGAAATATTTTGCAAAATTAAGGCAACTTAAATATATGTAGTATTAAGAAACATTAATTGAGTGTTGTAATATAAAAATTTGGTTTTTATTTGTATTTTTATTTGTTTTACAACAAATTTATATTTCACAAAGTATTAATGATAAAAACTCAACTCAAATAAAATTATAAACTTATTATCGAAAGAGTGAGAACGGGAAGGGGGAGTAAATCCAAAGCATTTTGGTAATTAAGGATAAAAGTTATTATTATACGGTTACAGTGAGAGATGACACATAAAAAATTTTAGCTATGCAATGCCCTCACCAATTACTTCAGAAAAAGATATAACATTTTAAATTCAATATCGCGTACAATGTTTAAAAAGGCTTAAATATGCTTGAAACAAAAATTTTAAACAAATGTTTACTTAAATTTAGAAATTTAAAAATTCAATATATAATAAAAAATATATTTCAATTTGAACTTAATTTTGTAATCTAAAGGTGGTGACTCGCCTTATTTGCATTACTTTGGTATTATTTTGATCTTAAAAACTTCATTTCAAAATACTTTGAATGAACTAGTCCATTTTTGTTTTGACAAGAGTCTGAATGCCAGTCATTAGCATGGTAATGCTAATTATTTTTTCAGATTGTATCAAACCTTGATTGTTTCAGACAAAATGTCCTTCCTTGATTTTATTTACTTTGAAAGTCCATTAGTATGAAAATCCATCAATTACCAAGCAAATTCAAGTGGAAGGTCGAATTTTTAAACTAGTTTAACTAAAACATTTTCTTACATTTTTCATTCAAGAGATGAATCCAATTTTAACTGGGTATATATTTTTTAATTTTTGCTTTACATTTATTTTACACACGCACGAACGCACACGCACACACGCTCAAACACACACACTCAAACACACACACTCACATACACGTGTGTGTAAAGATACATTTAAAATCGTTTAATCTTATAATGTAATTATACTATAGCAAATAAAATAATAGAATCTATATAAGGTTAATCATTCAAGGGAATAAAATAAACTGATCAAACAAAAAGGTGATCAACATGTAAGACTAAGTTTAATGTACGAATTTGTAGAGTACTTTAGTTCCTTGTACAGGTATAAGGAATACACTAAACGAAACATTATGAAATATACTACTGGCAGTTAGATTTTTATGCATGAAGGCAGCAATAACAAGCCACCATGACGAAGAGATAAACAACAAGAGTCAAATTTGCGTACAGCATACTGAGATATGGAAATCTTTAGCACTTCGGTGCATTTGAGCTATTCAAATAGAACTAATACCATTTACAGTCTGTGTAAGAAAATTAGAAGATTGTAGCTGGTTTATCATTTCAATATCTCATTCGAACTTTGGTTGTTTGTGTTAAGGCCATGTTACGCCTCGTGTAAGAAGGGTTAATTTGTATCAGCACTTGTCGTAATTTGACTGCGGTAAGGTCAAGGCTTACCGAGACTACAATTTATTATTCCTCCATATCACTGCTCACTTTCATCGTAATTCTATAACAGTTATGTGAGTATAATACTAAAGTACTCGTAGAGGGATCCAGAAGAGCCATACAAGATATCATACATGATTTTGGCATATCCCTTCACCTAACGACCGAGTGGACATACATATCGAAAGCACAATCTTGAGAGATTATAGACTTTGTGTAGATACACAGAGGTGAACGAAGAGGTGTCCATTTGTCATCATAGAAGTGGAGAGCCCATACGACGTGGTGCCATTAGATACACATTTCAGTCATCGCTTGTTCATAAACCAGTAATTTTGGACTGTCATCTTACGTTTCTGATTCTTACTTGGGGATACTTTTCAATAAAAAAAATGCATTACATTATGTTGTTCGTATTGTATTGGCCTTTCTTGATACAGAAGGTATTCAACTGTTACTCTGGCTATCATGTTCTCCAGATCTGTCACCAATTGATAATGTATTCTTCCCTGTCTACGTCACTATTACGATGGATGAAGTGGTATAGAGTTGAAACCGTATCTAATATCAGTTTGACTCGATGGCCAGCCAAATTAAAGATGGGTATTGAAGAGTTTTATTTGTGTAAATGAAGAGCAGAATTAGGCTACTCAGAGCTTTGACAGTCACTAAGGTTGTGAATTCGGCACGCTGAGAGTACTCTTAAGGTATCCGACTACCCTAAAATTGTGAATTTTTCCAAAAATTGACAAACTTTTTATGATTTTATTTCATAGGCCATCTTATGAGCTTTATAAAAATACCAAGTTTGTTATTTTTCGTTCACTAGAACAAAAACTACAAGAGTTTTAGTAAAAGCAAATGCCACTACTTTAACCAAGATGTCATACTTGAAAACGTTTACTGAAATGTTTTTATTTTGAAAATACTAAACGGGGCCAGCGCGATGCTCAAAAGTTTTGTGGAAAATAGTAACTGAAATATTTTGTATGTTCTGTGTAATAGTGGAAGTGTTTTAATCAGATTTATCAATCAATGTTTTATTACAAAATTCTATACTCTTATGTGAATCTAATCACAGTTTTTAAGCAATTTCGTATAATAACAAAGATAAAGTTTCGTTTTGTAAAATTAAAATACCTTATACCAAGGTCATTTCAAAAATGAACAACATGGCAAACACATCAGAATCGAAAATTTGTTTTATAAACTTTGGTACAGAATGGGCCGCTTGTGTTATTTTTGTCAATTCTTTACTCATTTTTCCCATTTAGTAATAATAATTTCTTTTTTTTACTCATAATTTTAGCATATTTTTTAAAAATGTACTAAGCAAATTTAAAAACAACAAAAAAATCCCCATATATCCATTTTTTTAAAAAAAAATGTTGTCGCAAGTAATCGGATACTTTAAGCGTGTGTAAATTTAATCACGTTTTCCGTTATATAGTATACTTACAATAAATAAGATTCTGCTATTTGTATTCCTTTCTGGAATAGAATCTTTAATGATCCCAACCATGTACTATAATATTACCTAATGTAATTCAAAATCAATACTACAATCTAACACGATTTAAGCCTTTTTTATGGATAAAAAGTAGTTTGGGCATATTTCTAGTTTTGGTATATTTCTTATTTCTATAACAAAGCAAGTAGATATTCTCTTAATTCTGGTTATATAACAATCAAATACATCACAAAATCTAGTATAAGTAGATGCAGAATTTTCGCGTATTCAATTTGAATTTATAATACTGATTAAAATCACTTTAAGCAATTAACTGTTCTCTTTGAGTAAATTCGTTCGTTTCTGATCGTCATATAAGATATGTTTTCCAAATTAAGTCATTCTCTCTCTCCACATTGAAATTAACTAAAAATAATAAAAGTTATCTGCATAATCAAATATAATCACTTATATATTTGCAAAATACAATTTTCTACGGAGGAAAAATTTTCTTAGGATCTCTTTTCTCCAAAAAGACAGATAGTAACTTTGAGGAATTTTTTTGCTATCTGAAACGGCAAAATTTTGAATTCAATCCAGTTTTAGATAATTGCCAGCAGTTTTTTTGGTTTTTTTTGGAAAATGTCATAATATGTTTTGTGTATAAGGTAATATATGTTTCTTTCAATATTAGTTATTTTTGTAAGATGTAGTATCTCTTTTGCATAGTACTTTGATTACGATAGCAAAAGGATAAAAGAATGTCGTTCATTCTCCCAAATTCCTCACCAGATGACATTAATTTTTGAGACGCTACTAGTTTATGATCACATTTATTTAGATTTCTTTAATTAATATGCAATAAATATAAATATATAAAGTTTCAGCTCAGTTTTTTTAAAGTTATATTATATATTAAAATTTGGGAAATTATTACTTGTAATATTTAAAATTCCTGAGGATTATATTAATATTTGAAAATCTTGTTCATCCCCCAAAAAATGTTTTCATTAATCATCTTTATTCTTTAAATAAATATTATTGTTAAAATTATTTGTTGCTGGCCACCGAAAATGCAACAATCTGAAGAAGCACGTAAATAACATGAATGTACAACATGCATTAGCGGAGGTGATATGCAAATGATTAGAATTTCAGCAGACACATCACGCACGTTGTGGCGCCACCTCAAAGCGCTATTTAAGGCTTGAGATTGATGAGATTGTTTTCTCGTGTTTTTCAAAACGATCAGTTATGTCTCGTAGAAACAGCGATCAGCTTTGATCAAGTATCCGAGAGTTCGACAGGAGGAGATAATGGTCACCGATATTGTGGATTATCTTTCAGAGAAATCGGTAGTCGGGATGAAACCAAACAACTGTAATGCGGATATGTGACCGTTGGATGGTAGGGAAGGATGACTGACGTGGTCGATCGCATTCACCTCAGAGTACCACTTCATCGAGAACAGGCAAATTGTGCGCATGGCAGTGACGGATCGCTCAGTCACATCACGAACCATAGCACAGCACATTGAGTCTGTAACGCATCACCAGTGTCTGCGCGTACCATTCGACGCCATTTACAGTAGAGTGGTCTGTTCGCAAGACGTCCATTGCTTGGTCTACCCTTGACGCAGAACCACAGACGTCTACGCCCCAATGGTGATGAAAGAAGGACGTGGGCGGCAGAATGAATGAAGGTTCATCGACGAGTCACGCATCTGTCTGCAACACTCGATGGTCGGATTCGAGCCTGAAGACACCGTGAGAGAGGATGCTGAACAGAAAGCTGTTAGTAATCGCTACACTGGTCCTGCACCAGGTATTATGGTATGGTTCGGTATTGGGATATCACCTTTCGCACTTAGTACGCATTGCCGGTACTTTAAACAGCCCGAGCTACATGTCTGAGGCAAAAGGATTGCCGTCCTTCCTACATTCAGGACTTGGCCACGGCCCTACTAACAGGATAATGCGCGACCAATGTGGCACGCAATGTCCAAAGGTTCTTCGTCAATCAACAAATTGAATTGTTTCCTGGCCGGTTCGCTCGGATCTTCGCCGATAGAAAACACATGTATCGATGGTTGCTCACGATTGACCCAGATACACCCCAGCTGCCACACCAGATCAACTTTAGCAACGTGGAAGCTGCTTGGTCTGATGTACCCCAAGAACACATCCAAAGTCTCGGAATCAATGCCGGAGGCGTGTGGCAGCGGTGATCTCCATCATCGGTGGCTACTGGCGATTCTGGCAGGAACCGCACTTCACAGAAGTCTATAAATTTAATCATTTGATACTTATCAACATGTTATCTACAAAATAAATTTGTTGTGCTATCTTGTCTTCCTGGTGTTGCATTCACGTTGGCCAGCAGTGTATTATTAATTAATATTTTAAAACGCTAAATTCAACGAATCTAGTATCTAAAATAATTCATTTATAAGTTGTATAATAATTTTTTAATAGTTTAGAAGGAATAATAACACAAGAAGTGATATATTTTTATTTATGAGCTTTTTAAATTAACAGAAAATAATTTTATTAAATTTAAGCGTTTAATTTTTTTTTAGCCATGACCCCAGGTAAGTATTTAAATATAAATAATATGATTTTAAATACTCTGTTTGTGTTGGTTGATCCTCTAGGTTATCTCATTCTAAATATAATAGCATTTTTTATGCTCACTGGCGTAGTATCTTGGTAGAAGATTCGAAGCAGCTTAGGTTCTTTAATTATATTAGCAGTACTAGGTTAAATTCTTAAAATATTTCAATTCCAAAAATTTTAATATTCTTAAATATTTTAACAGAAAACTATATTAGAGTACTTATAATGATAGGAAAAAGAAAACTTATCTAACTATATTTAAAAAATAGTATGAAACTGATTTTATTGCTTTTCTGACAATTTGGAAATTGTGATTTGAGAACAAAACAATCAAGTTTTTCCGAACAGCACAGCAAATTTAAGTGACGCATTTAGTCATTAAGGGACGTGATGACTAAATTATTAATTTTTTAAATTTTCTTATTTTAATTGAGTGATTTTCTAAATGTATGTTCAAAATTGTGCAGCTCTAACTATCTTATTTAGCCAATTATTGAACTTTTTTTAACAGTATTTCGATACGAAAACCGAAACTATAACACGTGACGTCTGCATTTAGCTCATTCATTTATTTTACAGACCTTCAATAAAGGGCTTTTTCTTACTTTTTTTATTTTCACGATAATCGTGTATTAAAAGCTAAGAATTTTTATTCCATATAAAGTTTTGAAACTTTTTCTGAAGATTTAATTTAACATGTTTGATGATTCTTTCCATGGCATAATAATTTATTTGAATTGTAATTTTTTTTAAAAAATCATCAATGTGTTAAGAGAGTCTGCACTGAATTCTGAGGAAACTTTAAAAAAAAAATTACATAAAAATAATTGTTTAAAAATTTTAAAATTTGTAGGAGAAGTAGAGATTTTAAGACATTGAAATATTTTTAAAAAGTTTACAATTTAAAATAATTGCTTGTTTGAAAATGGTGTTTTTCTACTGGAATTTTTATATAATTCCTGAGTGTTCTATAGGGTACACGTAAATATTTTTAAATAAATAATTGTAACAAAAATTGCGTACTAGGTACTGTGTCCCCCTAACATCATAAAATCCATGCTGATTCCGGTGGTTATCATACTTTTTAAGGGATCAAATTAGAATATCACTTTTTATTACAAGTATTGAAGAAAGTTAAGTAATGTATACGTTACCATTAAAGTGTGTGTGTGTGTATAATTCAGTTATTTCATAAAATAACTAGATATTTCATGAAATAACTAGACGTCAGTTAAAGTATATAATAGATGAAAAATTTCTTACTTTGCCTAGTTATTCTATGGAATAAATAATGTAGACCATTAAAGTGAAAAATAAACAATTTTAAAGTTATTTTATAAATTATAATTGATCAAAACAGCCAAAACTCTCGGAAAATACATTTTATCCCTATTGCGGTAGATTGGCGGTAAATAATATGAAAAGCAGATATGATTTCTTTAATCCACTGCTCACATTATGGGGGAGGATTATGCATACATTTGCACAATTAATCTCTACTTTAAATTTCAAGGATATCCTAATGCTGTTGTAACCAATAGTCATATGGCACTCGTGCTTTTTCTGTGCTGTTTTAGCACTTTTTCCTCTGCTATCAAAGTTAATAATTTTTCACAAGTAAGTGCAGAGCTATTTTCATTTGTCCCACACTTATTTAATAAAGATTCAAATCTCTAACATTGAGGATTTGGAATTCACAGGTTAGTCTCCCATCCCTGCAGAAGTCATTGCTTGAAAACAGGTTGTGAAAATATTATAGTTAATAATCTTAAATGTAAAATGCTAACATAAATACACTGCATAAATTTCTACGTCTAAAAGGAACGAAATGAAGGGTATACGTACACATGTCATTGCCAAGCAGCTATTTGTGTTATATTTCCTTAATCCTTAATTCCATTGCTCTTTAGACGATTATATATCCAACATATTTTTATATATCCAATGATTCACTCCTTTCTTTTAGGCATTTTTGTTTTATTGGACGACCCACATAGAAGACATGTTTACAGTACAAAGAACATTATATATACTGACTCTAACTCTACTTTCTCAAATGACTTGCAGCGCCATCTATTCATTTAACATTTAATTTACAACAATTAGCGGTTCAAAACTGATGAAAAGCGGCTAGAATCGGTTTAAAAACTTTCGAATGCTGTATTTCATACTTTAACGATCAAATAGTTGTTATTCCTATAGACCGCTCCCGGAGCAACCGTGTAGAATTGAATAATTTTATATACTTTAACTGACTTCTCCAGTTATTTACTGAAATACCTAATTATTCTATGAAATAACGGATTTCACGCTTTTACGGTAACTTATGTATAAAAAGGAGAAAAGCGACACTCACCTCACTCATCACAAGATCTCTGGAACTATTAGAACTACAGACTTAAAATTTCGCAAGCATGTTCTTTTTGCTGAGTAGAGATCAACTATTAACGGGTTTTCCGGATACCGACTTTCAAGAAGGATTATGAGTGGGGGAATCAGGATAAAATTCTGTTAACTATTAGACCTACAGACTTAAAACTTGGTAAGAATGTTTCTTTGTTGAGTAGAGATCCGTTAAGAAAGGGTTTTACGGAGATTAACCCCAAGGTGACGTACAAGGGCGTTACAGATAAAAAGTCCGTTTTTGGACTGTTAGACCTACAGTTTTGATAAGCATGTTTCTTTTGTTAAGTATAGAACGGGTCTTCCGAAAAAATGACACTGCAGGGGTTTAGAAATTAACTACCGTTTTAGAAATTAAAATCGCCCTTTTTAAATTAAGATGTTATGGTTACAAAAATGATTTTCGATAAAATTGAAATCTTAATACTCAGACTTAAATACCAATTACTTAAAAACAATACGTTGTCATACGACATCATGAAATTCTCTGAAGCGGGCGAGTAGCAGCTAGTACTTTTATACATTTCATTAATATATATTTTTCCTTTTTAATATTTCATGATGCATTTTTATCTAAAATATATCTTCTTTTATTAGAATTTAGCCATTTGATTAGACTTATCTACCAAAACATAAAATTTTTTTAAAAAAAATATGTGTTTAAACAGAATATAAAAATACACAATTCTTGATACAGTTTTATAAAATTAATAACATGTTTCTATTATTTTCACTTCACTTTTTAAAAAACTTAATTTTTTTGATTTTAAGAGGTTTAATTTTATAGTTTATTTTTTCAGCTTCATTAAAATTATTTCGAAAATTTGAAAAAAAGAAAAATCTTTTTAGGTTTTTTTGAGATACTATTAAATGGGGGCATTTGTATAATTATTTTTAGAGCGTTATTTGAAAAAGCACATCTAAGAGGTTTCATATCGTAGAGGGGGGAGGGTACTTTCAATCGGATGCAAGTTGTACTTTGAAGCTTCTCGGTAAAATTATTTGCTGTGATATATATTACAAAAATCTTTTGAAATACCTTTTCAAAGAGCGTCATCTACAGGATTTAATAATGCAAATATAAAATGATTATAAGAAATGTTTCCAGTCGTGTTTTTTTTCTTGTAATGTATATAAATGTAAGTATAAATATTAAATCAAAATAAATTATTTTTGGTAGGAATTGACCTATTTTTTGTAAAATCTGGATAAACAATTTCAAAGGAAAATGTTGCATTTTTTTTAGTATTATTTTCTGCTGTTAATAACTAAATTATAAAAAAAAAATTTATTCAACTTATAAGATGTGTTCAGTTTTTTTTTTTTTTTTTTTTTTTTTTTTTTTTTTTTTTTTTTTTTTTATAAACATTTTTGGGACATTAAAAATTTAGTCACCCACAATAAATAAATAAATGGAAAATTATTCATTGAAAATTTTGAGATTTATTCGAAAAAAAATTTCTTAATCCTTCTTTCGTATTTTAAATAGTGAATTCCGGATTCTAAATTATTGAATGTGCTGTAAGTTCGTTTAAAAATAATAAGTTGTAGTAACCTGTAGTTACCCCTTACATTCGAGCCCTCCTGTCTATCTGTAAACTCGGCTAGATGTGTAGGAGGAACTAAATAATCCATATACATCATGCCAATCTAATTTGATTTATTAATTCTTATTATTGATTATGAACAAACACAACACAATTCTAATTAAGGTATATAACAATCGTAGAGTGCAGAGGTGATATACACAAAAGTGGGGATAATATTACAGAACTTCAACTGAATCTAAGATAGCTTAAATACACTCATTTACAACTACGCCGCACACTAATATAATCAGCTTTTACTTAATCAATCTTGCGATACCTGACTCCTTAATGCTTCGGTTCCTTCAGGCACTATCTTTAGCTGGATCAAATGACGATGGCACCACGCTCCGTAATATTTAATATCACTGCTTTTCAATCTTCACTAAACACTTCTCCTTGCACACATCAAACGTATCAACTTCGCTTAACTTGTCAACAACTCCGTGTCGACAGTTAACTTGCTTTACTTCACTTCACTTAACTTAACTTGACCTCTCTCCTTCAACTCGCGAAAACCGAATTTATATAATATTCCTCATTTACATAAATCATTTTTGGTTTCTCGATGAAGGTTGATTGAAATAAATATTTTGATTTAAAGAAAAAAGAAGTAATTAGTAGAAACGCGTATAGATTCGTCACAAAGTTAATACGAATTAATAAGCAAAATGTTTATTGTTATTTATGAAAAAATATAAATAATGTATTGATTTTGGAATTATTTGATAAAAATGTTGGCATAACCTAAGAGGGAAGAGGAAAATAACTTATGTGAATTTTAAGCCAACTTCGAAAATTTTATTGTAACTGAGTAAATAAATAGTCATCAATTGCCACCAGTTTTTATAGTCATCAGTTGCCACCAGTGGTGTTCCTCCCATTGGTGTGGTGTGGTAGTTAGGAGAGGGAGGTGCCAGCTCAGGTGTCATCCGCGTACTTGACCATGGTTCAAAATTACGCGGACGGTCCCCAAAAGCGCTCCTGTAGCTGAACAGTGGGACGTTAATATTCACTCGATCACTCACTCGCCACCAGTGGTGCACACAAGGAGGGGACAATTTTAGGGGTTGGATCATTGTTACTTCCGGGGAGGGGGTGAACCGACTGAACTGGCCTGCCCAGAAATTAGACTTGAATCCTATAGAAAACTGGGACGTGTCGGATCGCCGAATTAAGGGGTACTGCAACCATCCCAAATCGTTAAAGAACTTGCATGTCTTTTTCAAGCCGAGTGGAAAAAATATCATTGTCCATCATCCAAGCATTTGTGTAAAGTATGACCGGAGGGTTAAGGCTGTAGTTGTCTCAGGTGGAGGCTCTAGCAACTATTGAACACGTATAAATATTGTTTATCTCTTTTATCACAGGTGTCCAGTTACTTATTGGTAGATAGTGTGTATTGTAAGAGCAAGAGAGGCAAAGCATTTTTTATGTTCAACTTTTTTTTACAGCTGTGTTATGAAAATGTTTTCGAATTTTGGTGTTTATAGAAATTAAGGAAACTATTAATTTTCCATAAAATTTTTGAAGAATGAACAAACCAAAAATTGTAATTAAGACACTTTTTTTTTCTTAAAATTCATACATATGTTTTAAAATTTAGCATTATGTTGGTTATTTAACTTATTTCCGTTTAAATTCGTTTAAGCAAATAAGGTGTTTTTTTTTAATTTTCAAAGATAAAAAATAAAATAAAATGCAACGTAGAGTGTGTTTTCGGTTTTGCTGCGTTTGGAAAATGGGTTATCAGCTATGGTTTTGTACGCTCCACTGTTAAAATACGAGATCTGTCACCGATAGTTCTCGTGTTTTTTCAAAGTGTGACGTTTACAAGCAATCAATCAATCGAATTTTCTGCAATCAAACTGTAATGCTACACAATAAATGAAATATCTATTGAATATTGCTCATGAAAAATAACTAAGCGTTTTTTTTTTAGGAATAAGGGTTTATCTTATGTCTACTTGCACGTTCTTTATTACACTGCTTTACTTTCTCTATTAGTCTGCTCGGTGGGTCTTAGAAGTAGCGCGCCTACTACGTAAACCAAAGGTTGCCAGTTCGATCCCTGCTAGAGTCGATAGATTTTCTGGATGCGAAAATCGTAGGCAGGTATGTCATATAATTATGTGGCATGTGATGGATTTCTTGAGAATCCATTCGGCTCTGGTACTCGCGGCAAAATTAAATCACGGCAATATTTTACATCCTAAAGGTTCTATTGTACAAAAATCTTTTAAGATCACTATTAACTTACGCATGTGAAACTTGGTCCATGTCTCGAACAGATGAGATCATGAAAAGTATCTACGAAAGGAAGATTTTAAGATTTATTATTGGAAGAATCCAGGGAAATGGCACGTGATAAAGAAGATCAAATTTATAGCTCTATCAATCATATAAAGAATCTGGCATCGTTAACTTCATCAAAATACAACGAATTAATTGAGCAGGTCACGTTGTCAGAATGGACGAAAAAAGACCGCACCACTAAAAAAGTCTTCAATGCCCAACCAATTGGCACACGAAGAAAGGATAGGCCAAATCTTAGATGGATTGAGGGCCAAGAAAAAAATCTTCTAGTTTTGAGACCTAAGAATTGGAGAACACTAGCAGGAAGCAGGCTAACATGGAAAAGTCTTCTTGAGAAGGCCAAGACCCACCCTGGGCTGTCGAGTCACTGAGGAAAGAAGAAATATTTAGCATCCAATGAGAGCTTGAATTAAAATCAATTCAAGCGTCAAAATTTTGTAGCTAGAGGCACCACTAGAGGGTGCCACCATGAAATGGTTCGCACATTTGACTTGGTTACCAACATGAAGCTCATTAGAAGAAGAAAAAATTTCTGTATGGACATTTGAAAGATCCAATGTTCAAAACTTGACATTTCACTATAATTCCTAATTTTTTATCCCAAATTTTATGGCTAAATTATTTTTGTAAATAAGATCTAATGAGCTAATTTCATGATGGTCACATGATAATAGTCATCACGTGTTCTCCATTTAATTTAAGACTGACATTAGACTTGTACTTGTTTTACTTGTAAAATTTAGATAAAATTTCAAATTTGTTAACTGAGTAAAAATGTTATTGTATTAAGATTTTTTTAAATGTTTTTTAACATTAAAAATATCTTATTTTTTTACATGTGTACTTTTAATTCAACTCTAGTCTGCTTACCTATGTGTGTTATTATTGTAAATAAATACGTGCTTTTTAAAAGAAAGTTTCTGCAAAAAGCAAAAGTTGGCAACAGTGTTGCGTATGAACTGATTGGCTGGAAACACGTAATTGCATTTATATTGTGACTATGACGTCAAATGAATTAATGAACTAATTTGCTGGAAACATTTGATTGCAGATGTGAGTATGACGTCATATGAATTTATCTTATGACAAAATGAAGCCAATCAGTCTATTTTAAATGAAATTATATCGTCTGTCTGTGTATAAGGACGTAAATTGTAAAATAGTGATTCTTGTAAATATAATTAAATATAAATGAGATGATCGATTAATAGATAAAAATCTAAACTTAATGAATAGGACAAAATTGAAGGTTTTTGTACATGAACAAATATGTAGAATGGTATACATAAAAAAACTACGGCATCTCCAGAAAATTCCTTCCTATGTATTTTTTGAAGCAGTAATATTAGATCTCTTTTATTTTCGAAAAAACACAGTAGCTAAATTTTAAAATCATAATTATGATTAATTTTCTCTCTAGTTATGTAATACATTCATAGTTTTCCAGCGATAGAGATTCAAACCCCAAGAGATAGCATTGATTTTGAGACAAAGAGCACATCACATAATTTAAATTATAATTCTTCTTTTTTTATGATTGAAGTTCTAGTTATTTCTTTTCAAAGAATGTTTGATTCTATTTTCTTAATAATTAAAAACAACAACAAAACACAAGCTTAAAAATTGGTAATTATGGAATAAAACATATTGAGCAGTGTTTGGTCATACACATATACTACAGTTTTCTGATTAAGATGCTTTGACTTCATGATATCCTTATGGTCAGTATTTTTTCATGTAAGTTTTTATACTAGGTTTTCCTATAGAAATTTTTTTTTTAATATTCCTCTCTGTCAGAGAAATTTTATTGTTCTCTATTGATACTTTCATATTATTTTACTGTCTGGTGTTACATCCACGTGTGATAGAAATAGGCCTAATTCTTCAAAATGCTCTGTTTTTTCTATTATGACGAAAATTCCTGCTGCACGGGGAAGGTGGTACCATAAAGCAGCTTAACCCTAATTCACCAGCCTAATTCAGTGATAGCTTTAGAAATCATAATAGGTCTCCATTTTAATCCAAAGACTCTTTCTGTATTTTCAATTCTTATGTCTCTTGGAATCCTAATTCTTCCTTTTCTGGCCTTGTAAGAAATACGATTTTCTCACTTATTATTTTATTTTATTATATATATATATAGTACACATACACACACATATGGACGTGACCAAACTTTGCTCATTTTGCAATTATCTCCATATTTAAAATATAATCTAATTTTGAAAACATTTTTTTAAATTCATTTTCGAATAAACCAAAGGTTTAAATTGAGCGGTAGGTAAAAATTCTGAGAACATGAGTTAAGTACCATATTTACTACATACATGTACTAGGTACTATATACAGATACTTAGGTACCATATTTACATATACTACACTACATTTACAATTCTAATACTTAAAACAAAACTACTAACCTGAGTATCTATTACATTTATGCAATAAGCTTATGAGTAAATCAAGATAAACACTATTTTAAAGAAATTGGGGAATCGTAAAATTATACGCAAAACAAAATATGTGGCTCTTTTTTTTTTTACATACTATTGAGAATATGTTTACATACTTTAATGATTACAAGAATGATTAAAACAATTATCTTTTTTAATTTTTGAATAATTTTGTAGAAATATAAATTTACCTTGTGCATTTACCTCAATTTTTGAAATACAAATAAATGAAAAATAATAACTCAGTAGTACTTAGAGAAGGCAGGGGCGGGGGGAGTTCTCTTGAAATTATTTTTAAAAAGAACAACAAAAAAAAAGTAAAAAAACAACATTTTTTTAAGATAGTTTAGGAATTTCAGGGAAAATCTATTTTATAGATAAATTCATAAAATATTTTTAAAAATTAAGATTTGAACTCACTCTATTCCTTCTATTTTCTTAGCCCTTATTCTTTCAAACAAGAAGTTCTATGTTTATGGCCCCTTAACCACCCGCTTCGATGGGTATTGCATGGCATTGTAACACTGCATATTCTTTTTAGTTCATTGTTATCTAAATTCAAGTATTAATCTTTCAATTACATTGAAAAATATTCTCATAGCTCTCACCTCTTGATTTAAAAAGAACAAGACTTGAATATCTAAAACAGAAGTATATTTACCATTCACGTCCTTGTAGCACCCTCCCCACCCTTGGAGTCGATTTCTTCAATTCCATTTGTTCCTATTCCTTCTTCTCTATTCAACAAAGAACAGTGCTTATATATATATATATATATATACCAAATTCCAAGTCAGTTGGTCTATTTTGCTCAAAAAAGGGATTTTTTAAAAAATTTTATCACCCCTGTAAGCCCCGCAAACCCCCTTCTGAGTCGATTTCCACAAAAAACCCGTTCTTTACCAAATCTCTACTCAACAAAAGAAACATGTTTTTCAAGTTCAAGTCTGGGTGTACAGGTTCATAAACAAGAATTTTTGTTTTTCACGCCCCTGAAAGTCTCGTTCTTAGTGGATTTCTAATTAACTAAAAAGGAACGTGTCTGCCAAATTTCAAGTCTGTAAGTTTCAGAAATCTCATGATGAGTGAGTCGCTTTCCATTTATATATATTTTAGTGAATTGATTACAGTTATGCACACACAAATGGTTACAGCTAAAATGGGCACTAAATAATTAAGATTCTAGAAAAAATGTAGTTTAAAAAAATTTAATATAAAATTGTTATCCTAAAAATATAATTTAAATAGTGTTTCTTTGGGATATTGAGCATCATTTACAAATGTTGTTATGATTTAGTCTTACCACTTGTGACGGATCTATACGCGACCTTCAGCTAACTCCTTTTGGGAATTCTTTTGGGCCAGTAATTTTAGCCAATCTTCTCCTAAAAAAAGAAAACGTGATATGCAAGTTAAGTTTAATATATATTTCCTTCTTCGCGTGTTTGAGAGTTAGTGAACTGTGAGTATATTAGAAGTGAAGTGAATAAATAGGTAGGGAAGTGTATTCGTAAACAAAACGTAGGGAAGCCAAAAGTTTAGATATCAAGAAGTGATAAGATTAGCTAACCAAAAGTGTTAAAGTCAACTTGAATTAAATAGAAGACTTCATGAGTTCAGGTACTGTGATCTTAAATTAAGTCAATGTTTAGAGTGTTAAACTATATAGTGTGGTCATTAAATACGTAAGCTCTGTGTAAAGTAATATTAAAGATAGAGCTGCATGATTGGATATATTCTCCCCAAACGCGAATCTCGTCTCTCCCTCTCGCTCTCTTACTGATTTGAGTTATCTTATTTAGAGTGTTATTTGTGTCTGATTTGATAATATTGATAAATAAAATAATTGGAATTCATCATGTCGTATGATCCTTTAGTTCCTTCCACACCTTTAGTTGGTTCCCAGGGTAGAAGGGATGTAAACGCGTTTCACACTAACAAATTTTCAATATTTTAATATTTTAGTTCAATTCCAATTTAGAATTCAGAGTGCTATTGGACATTCTTCGGACAAAACGTTGCTCAAATATTGGACTTGATGAAATATTCAAAAATAAATTTATAAGATAAAATTAGTCTTTGTGTGTGTTCTATTATAGCATCAGTATCTTGTACCCATTATTTTCAAAGGTCTTTTCAAATAATAAATTAATTGAATATAGTATGTTATTTGATGTATCTTTCTTATTTACTTATAAATTTTTTTAAAATTTTATCACTAAAGAAAATTCAGAGCGTTGTTAGTTTTTGCTTAATATCTATTCCTGCTAGTTAACACATTAATAACTTTATTAATTTGCTACTTTAATTAATCATATAATTAATGTTATATTTGTGTTAAGTTGACTTTTCATAAGTTTTACTACTACAATCTTTCTAAAAATTCCTACATTAGAGAATTTTTTTTTGTCAACTTCATTTCGTTAGTTTCGGTATCTCTTTGTAAAGCTAACTGAAGTAAAATATTTTACTAATATGTTTTTTAAATAACCTGTTTGTGATGTGAAGAAATACAAACATTTTGTTAAGATTTTACTATATTTGTTAGTAATTATTTATTTTTAGTAAAAGTAAATCAGACCTTCATCTATTCCAAATATAAAAAGTTTAAATCTTTAAGGCTATTCGTCTCTTTATTGCTAAAGAAATTAAGGTGACTGACTATACACTCCGATTTGTGATTTTAAAATAGCGTGTAAAAGAATAGTTTTTTTTGATATTTAGTGTTAGTTGAATTAGAATATACATATAAAAGTTTATAAACTAGAAAAACTATTACTAGAAAAAAATTGCTTAACGCAATTTTTGACAAACGATGAAGAAGGAATGACATTTTCAAAACACATTATCCTATTACGAAAAATACTTCTATAATAATAATATTTTGCCTATGCATAGCTTGGACTTCTATGCATGGGCTGAAATAGGATTTCTGAAAAATTCCCATCATTTCTATTGTTACGATCAATTGAAATAAAAAAGGGTGTTTTTAGTACCCTTTTAAGAGGTTCACTTGTATGTAATGGAATCTTTAAACTCCATTTTTACCACTTTAAAAGGTCAGATTAATTCGAAATTTTGCTCACTTGTCCAGTACCAATGACAATAGAATAATTTAATAATTTTGTTTCATTATCCTGATCAGGATCATCAGGATTAACGATTTTCCATTTACAGATCCCATCCTGCATCTGGCGACTCATTTCAGATCCCATTTCCAGATTTGTCGACAATAAGCTACAATTTAGTTCGATTAACTATAAAAGGGTGTTTTTTAGTTTTTTTTAAAAAATACAACTAATTTGTTAAAACTTTTCTACTCTGATATATTAAAATAAGAATAAATCCATTTCTAAAATGCATATTTCTGAAATCATAGTCAGCCTAAGTGTACAAGTCCCAGCTATATATAGGGAAAATTTTATTTTTATACAAGTATTTTTCATAAAAGAAGAATGTTTTGAAAATATGTTATTTTTTCTTCATTTTTTTACCAAAAAAAAAGGCATTTAAATAATTCTTTGTTATAATGATATTCTTAAAGAAATTTGAGATTTATATACCAGTTCAATTAACACTTCATATGAAAAAAAAAATTATTTGCGTCAAGATTTTTCAAAATCTCTGTTCCGAACGTTGTCAATCACAAGAATATTTCCTAAAGAAAAAAATCTTTCAGTTCCATTTCATTAAAAAAAAAAAAATACAAAATTACATGTTACTTATTAATGCCTTTGTTTCAAAATTTAATTAAACTACACTGCAATTATTTCAGCAAAAGTATTTTTCACATAATAAACAAGAAAATTTTCCCTCCTTTCATTAAAAATGTTTCATTTTTATGAAATGTAAAAAGCTTCGTTATTTTTGCTCAACACTATCTGTTGAACAAAATATATATGTCGTTAAATTTTCTGCTGGGCGAAACATCTGATGATTCTAAACTTATTCTCTATATCATCTACGTAAGTTCCTCAAGTATTTAACTGACGATATATAATAATTGTCACAGTTTTGTGATTCATGATCTTGCAATTTTAATTCCTATTGTTTTAAAAACTTGCAACAGTTCAAAGGGTTTTGAACAAATAAATAAAAGTATAGCAAAGATTTCCTACTTGAACGTAGACAGGAGATAAATACTTTATTTCTTCAAAATCAACACTTTTTTACATATATTAGTTAATATATATTCGATTCTGTAATATTTTTCGGGATCAGCTCTCTTTATGTATTTAACAAAAAGGAATGTAGTTATGAAATTCATCAATAATCTTTTTAAATAGTTTTCTAATGTTATTTTTTCCGTAATTGGTGATCTGTATATTTATATATATATATATATGGAACAAAAAAGTGACTCCCTCATTTACTAATTCATTACAAGAATCTCCCGAACTATTAGAACTACTATCTTGAGATTTGGCAGGCATGTTTCTTTTGTTGAGTAGAGACCCATTAAGACAGGATTTCGTAAAAATAGACTACAAAAGGGGTTACAGGGATGTTTTTGACAAAAATTCACGTTTTTGATCTATTATACTCACATACATGAAATTTGGCAAATCTGTTTCTTTCACTGATAAGGCATTTGAGAAAATCGACATCCAAGGGGGGCGGCATTGAATTGGAATTGTGGGTACGTTATAGATAAGAAAAATTCCCTTTTTTTAACAATTAAACCTAAGAATTTGAATGTTATATCATTTTTACTGAGGGGAGATCCGCTAAAAACGGGTTTTATGGAAATCGATTTCAAGTAGGGAATTATGGAGGCGTAAAACATTATTTCCGTCTGAGAAATTGAAGAATTTTTTTTTCGTTTTTTTAATCAAAAGGCAAGGATTATACGAATGTTTTTTCAATACAACCGAAAGCTTAATGTTGAGGATAGCAATAACAATAAAAAAGTATCACATAGCCATACAACACCATGAAATGCCAAGCAAAGAGGGCGAGGAACGGCTAGTATATTTATAAAGTATATCTGTGGCATATGTATCACGACGCTAATAATGCTCTGATTTATCAGGTTCGTGTATTTATTTTTATGGTAAAATTTTAATTGGAAGAAATATTTCACGGGTAATATAACTTTTAACATATCGGTTATACACATAATGCTAATTGCTTTAATATGGTCGATTTCAGCAAAAGATATTTTGAACGAAAAAAAAAGATAAATGGGTTCTTCAGCGCTTTGGTACTTTTGCTACATTACCTATTAATTAAACACTTTTTTTTTTCATTAAAAAAAATGCGTTTTTTTTTTTTTTGAATTTTTAATCTTTTTCTCAATTTTTACTATTAGTTCATATTTTCCCTAAAAATATCTTGGTGAAATTTTCAATCGTTAATAAAATACTTTTCATCTACTCAAGTTCAAATACATTTTTTTAAACTTGTAGTGAATGACACTTGATGTTAATACTACAGTTTTTTCAAATATTAATTAATTAATTCTATTTAATTAAAGAATAAATTGTTACAAACAAAAATAATAGTCCAACACCATACATAAAAAGGAAACTCGCTCGCTGTGTCCCTGTAGCGCAAAGGATTTCTAATCCAAAGGTCGTGGGTTTGAATCCCACCTGGGATGGCCTTATTTCTGAGAATGTGATTTCTTTTTACTATACTATTTTCTAGGAATAATTAAATTTAATTAATGAATAAATAGTAACAAAAAATAGTCCAATACGCTATTTATAAAGAAAAATGGAAAATTGCAAGGAAAAAATCGCTTTTTATCTTGCCACTTAATATTGTGATTCTATCATATGTACATACATATTTATATTAATTGTAATTATTTAATATAAAGTAACTAAAATAAATTTTTTCTTTGTTGACCTAAGTAGCAATTGACTTAATTTTTTTTTATTTTTATATTACTTGTTTGTCATTTTTTAAATCTTTAATCAATAACAATTTATTCTGCAGCATTTACTCAAACCGTATGGGAAACCTTCTAAGACATAGTGCATTTTAATGCATTCACATCATTTTAATTGCATGTCAAGAGAAGGAAAAGTTCCTAAGATAGGCCACTCATTATGCACTTTTTCGTTCGCTAATAAGCGACCATCGTACCCAAAACGAAATCCTCAGCCTCACATCACAATAGAGAATCGGTCGATGCTGCCATCAGTTCAACTATTTTAATACTGAAATCCAGATATAATTTCTCTGAGATTCTTTTCCGAGGCCTCACGTGGGGACAGCATTTGATTCGCGTTTCTCTCGGATGTCCGCTGAAATGCGCATGCGCAGTCGGGCTCCAGCTTCCCATCATCATCATCACCAGCATCCCCGATTCTGAAGGCATAGAGAGAGGGATCTTGCTGGAAGACAGCGGCATTCCATGGCTTGCTCTTCTGCTAGCACCGGATTTCTTCATTTCACTTCATTCGGAAACGACTTCTATTCGGAATCGAATTCTTCAACAATGGCTTCCGCACCTGTCACCCCCAGTGGTTCTCAATAGTAAGTTCAACCCATTCTCGATCCGGTTTCCGAACCGGACTCAGTAATGTGTGTGTGTGAATGTGTCGTTAACAATCCGGTATTCATAACCAGGAGTCGCGATCCCCCCCCCCTCCAATTAGTTGAGAACGAATCCGCCGTGGATTTTGTTCTATTGAAAAATCCGATTTGTATTAACTTGTGAATTTGTTTTAACTGTTATATAGCGGCGTATCCATCTCGTCGATGCTTACTTATTCTGTTACTATTTTTAGAATAAGGTTCCTGTGCGGTGTGTCTACTGATGTGTTAAATTGTTAGATGTGCTAGTCAGTTCGCGCCGGCAGTGAATCGCATTCGGACTTGGATGCTCATTTAAACACGTTTTTTGGGTGCAACAGGTGTATGGCGACGTTCTGATCGATCCCCTTTATGAAACTGGATGATATATATATTATGTACATTCATTTATTCGTTTCTAGTTCTTTCAATGCCTTTTTTAAAACCTTTTGTTTATTTTGATAAAGTGAAACTAGAAAAAAAAATGCTAAATATTGCGTTCTATTTTTAGTCTGATCTAAAATCGGGTCTTAAAAACTTTTAGAGTATTATTATCCTTTTTTTTTTTAGGGTTTCACGTGGAATATGTATTGCTACAATGTACAAAAACTTACTTCATGTTGTTTTGAAATATCGATCACATTTTCTCCAAGGCATGGAGAGGTAGGGGTGGGGAAGGATGGAGATTTTCCTTTTCATGATTTGTAGGATCACTGTTATTAAAAAGCACTTAAATCATTGCTCTTGTATCTTAAAGTTTATGAATATTTTTTTTCCATAAAATAACGGTACTTTACTCTTTCTCGCTTATGAAATGAGTTCAAATGGATTGTTTAAATAGTTTATTTTTATTGGATTCCTACATAATATCGATCAGACTTAAAGATTATTTGCATACTTCGCTGATTTATTACATCAAGCGATGTTTTTCTTTAATTGATGCTATTATATATCGAATGACATTAATTTTCTTTATAAATGTTATAATACATATATATATATATATATATATATATATAATTTTACAGTGTTTATAGTACATAATATTAGTTCTAGCAATATATGTGAGACTGATACATAAGTGAATGTTTATTTATCATATTTCTCCCTCCCCCCACGGTTCTTATATTAGTATTTAGTGTTTTATATATAAAATTCATATGTGTGATGTTCAGTTTAAAAGTTACATGCTTTTTTTTATACGTAAGTAATACAAATTCCTCAGTTTTATTTTAAACATTTCAAAATTACAAAAATATATTAAAAAGCACTTTACAAAACTTTCTTTATGTTCGATACTTTTATGTTATAATTAAATTCATTTCGTGCATTCGTATACTTTGAGGCTTTTAAAATTAACTTTGTTTTGTATTTATATTTCTAAACATGTGTTATTTTAATGCATAATTTTTATTAAAAAAAATAATAATGGAAAGAAGCGAAACATTGAAAAAATTACTTTGGTCAGCTATAAAGAATTGCATGCAAGGACTGAAAACGGTTGTATTTTCTTAAGATTAGTAAGAGGTAATTTATCTGATAACAGCATGCGTTTTTGCAACGCAACTGACCTTCTATGCAGCAGCTAACAGTTATATGTGGTTTTCATTTATCGCGCCGTTGCTATTGTAATTCCTGGAGATACTATTAATAATGCAGTTCAGATGCACTTAAAGATCATACAAATGATGACTTTAAATGTTATTGGGAGATTGAATTGGTGAAGACTACTTATAAAATGGGATGTATCCTGATGATATGGAAAAATTATGCTGGAAAACAGGTCACAACTGTGCAGAAATGCTGGCAGTAATCGTTGCAGCAACAAAGTATGCATCGGCGTAATAAAAGTTTTGGAAGACTACGGTGACCACTCACATAGCCACACAAAATCAACTGATAGCCGTTACCGAGTCAGATTCCTGCAACGACAACGTCTTCCACCATGTAATGTCCTGCAGCTTCTTTTGCAATACCTGTGGTACCTTCACTATTTCACGGACCTTGACAGAGGCACGATTGCGCTTGCGTCGCTTTTTCAGGTATAACTGATTTTATCTCCCCAACTTCAGCAAAGGCATCTGGAATGTTGTCATGCCTGATCATCATGGCTACCCGGCAGATTGCGAATTCTGACGTTTCATGGCAGGGGTTAAATGGGCCTGGAACCAGGGGCTCGGCCTTGTCTCGTTCTCGGCTTAAATTTAAATATAGAAAGTTTGCGAATTTTAAAATGTAGAAAATGAATTTTCACCGAAAACTTCTTTTTATTATGGATTGCTTTCGATGAACTTTTGATGTATGTATGTTACCGTTAAAGTGTGAAATCCGTTATTTTATAGAATAACTAGGTATTTCATGAAATAACTGGACAAGTCAGTTAAAGTATATAAAATTATTGAATTCTACGATTTAACTAGGTATTCTATGAAATAACAACTACTTTATTGTTAAAGTATGAAATACAGCACTCGAAAGTTCTTTGAACTGATTCTGGTTGCTTTTAGTCAGTTTTGAACCGGTTATAGCTGTTTTGCAATGTGTACGTTTCACTCCGTTGCTTTTATACGTAGAATTTAGGTGGTGTATATATGTTAGAATTTAAAAACATTTTTTTTTTCCGGATTATTAACAAATGCTTCTGCAACCTGTTTTCAATCAATGATTTCTGCAAGAATGGAAGACTAACCTGTAAATAAGAAAGATTCAATGCATAAGATTTGAATATTTATTAAATAAACGTGGGGCAAAGGAAAAAAGTACTGCACTTTCTCATGAAAAATTAACTTTGATAACAGAAGTAAAAAATTGTTAGTTGCTCCAACATTGTGATATCCTTAGTTCAAGGAATAGAAAAGTTAATTGTGCCAGTAACAGATGCAAAATATATTCTTTTTTCTTTCTGTTTAACTAGCGTTAGCAATATGAGCAATAATAAGTTATACCATTTATATTTTTCCTTATTATTTATCAATTAATCATCCGCAATAGGGGTAAAATGCATTTTTCGAGAGGTTTTAGCTTTTTATGATCCATTAATTTATAAAATAACTTTGAAATTGCTTATTTTTTTCACTTTAACGGTCCATCATTAGTTATTTTATAGAGTAACAGTTATTTCATAGATTAACTAGGTAATGTATGGAGTTTTTCATCTATAACATACTTTAACTGACTTGTCTAGTTATTTCATACATTAACTAGGTAATGTATGGAATTTTTCATCTATTACATATTTTAACTTACTTGTCTAGTTATTTCATGGATTAACTAGGTAATGTATGGAATTTTTCATCTATTACATACTTTAACTGACTTTTCTAGTTATTTCATACATTAACTAGGTAATGTATGGAATTTTTCATCTATAACATACTTTAACTGACGTCTTGTTATTTCATGAAATACCTAGATATTCTGTGAAATAACTGGATAATATACTTTAACGGTAACATATACACCAAATTCAATAAAAGGCTCGCAGCAGGTGAGGCCTGCTTTTAAATATAGGTTCGGGGGTTAGAGAAGTTTTAAAATGTCTCTGATTTCGATACAGATAGATGATTTTCTCTTCCGTGAGTAAGACCAATGTTTTCAGTTAGACTTTGTTTTGTACAGATACACAATCATTATACTTGGTTGATGATTACTTATTATCTCCAACAATAGCAGTAGACCAAAGTAAAATTTTAACGTTATAATAAAACAATTACATAACATTATGCTACAATAACCATATGGTGAAAACAGACTTCTGCTATTTATATAAGCTTTTATATCATGGCATCCTAACAATACATTGCCGGTCTTTAAATGGTCCTTTTTTTCGTAGGTTCAATAAGGTCGTAAGACTTTTAACCGGTTGGACATAATGGGATTTAGGATAAATGTATGTTAAAAATCCAAAATAATAATTGAGAACAGTGGCGCACACAAGGGGGGGGGGTCCGGGTCCGGACCTTCCCCCCATAGCCCTTGATTTTTTTCCCGATTGCTTATAATCCTATGTGTATGTAAAATTTAATGAAGTAGTTGTTATTAATTATTAATTTTAATAATTAATGCTAATTATTTATTCAATAATTTATTTTTTTATGGTTTTTTTGTTCCCGACAATCGACAAAATCAAAAGAATATGTTTGGCGGCGTATAGTGGTATGATACAAGAATGGTGGATTTTCGACCCTGAAACCCCCTCCCCGCCCCTTGAAAAATTCCTATGTGCGCCACTGATTGAGAACATTACCTAAAAAAACTGAGCTTAGGACAAGATTACGAATCAACACACAACTTACTTGGGCTTATACAAAGATCACAGGGAGGAAAAATTTCACTAATTGCTGATTGTGGCATTTAGTATAGTCAGATATTGATCTTCCACCAGAATTAAAATTGCCTTCATTTCATTTCATATAAATGTCTTACCCATATTTAACTTGAAGGTAACTGAATGCGTCTGGAACCGTAATTCTGAAAAAACGTGGAAATGAATAGTTATTTATTTATTTATTTTTGATATTTAATGTCAGTTGAATTAGAAAGAGAGAATATACATATAAAATTGTTTTAAGAATATTATTACTAGAAGAAAAAATATTTTCAATGCAACTTTTCGCAAAACATGAAAAAAGACTAAGATATTTTCAAAACATTCTTCCTTCTTAAAAAAATGCTTCTAAAATAATATTTTGCCAGTATATGACTAAGACTTCTGTAAAGAATCTGAAGTAGGATTTTTGAAAATTTTACACTATTTTCAGAGTTAAGATCAAATGAAATAATAATGTGTATTTTTTGTTAAAATTTCTTTATTTTAATATATTAAAATATTAATAAATCCTCATTTAAATTGTATTCTTCAAAAATCCTTGTTCAGGCTCTGTACAAAAGTCTTAGCTGTGTATGGGCAAAATATCATCATTATTATTATAGAAGCATTTTTCATAAAAATAGAAAGTTTTGGAGATTTCTTCATTTTTTCTCATAAAAATTGCGTTTAAATAATTTATTTTTCTTGTAATAATATTCTTAAAACAATTTTATATGTTTATTCTAATTTAACTGACACTAAATATATACATATTTGAAAATCCATTTATACGTTTTTGCAAAATTACGATTTCTTACATAGTCAGTCACCTTAATTGTGTTGTTGTTGCTAATGCCAACTGTCTGACGTAGTCAGATCGAGGCCCACGAAATTCATCATGGCAAAGGGATACATGTAAGCCTGTCGTTATCCGTAGCTTTGAGCATCATGCAGGAGACAGTATTATTTGGCTCATTTCCACCCTAAATTTTGAGGGAGAACAACCTGTGGTTGGTAGGGGCCTCTCATCCCCTTCCACGAACCTCACGAGAGGACTAGCGGCTCGACGACTATTTAGAACAGTGATTCCCAAAGTGGTCTATGACGATCTGTAAGGCGTCCACGACAATAAAATAATAATTTGGGGGTCCATGAGGTGTAAATGGGGGTCTACGATTGTGGCTCTCATTAAACCAGATCGTGACTAATATTAAAAGAAAATTTAATCAAGTGAAAACTATACTTACTTTTTTAACAGATTTATTTACTAAATTTAATGAAGTATTTTGCAGTTACAAGGCGGCAGCATAAATGTGTTATTAGGACCACATTTTACACAACCTTTCTTGCCAGAATTAAGCTAAAGGAGCATAATTTTGGCCGTCGTGAACATTTAAATGCCCTTTTTTTAGATTTAGAAACTAGGTTTGAGAATGTTTTAACTATCGTAGTACCACAGATGACAATGAATTCACATGGTCACTTTGAAAAGAAAATATCATATTATAAGAATTAAGTACTAGGAATATGCACTAACAAAGATCTTAAAGTAAAGTTTAGAAACGATGTCAACAATTTTAGCTTTAAAAAGATATACCTGTTATTCATTCCATGCTATGGAATATTTTGAGAAAGCTTTTAATTGTTTTTTCGATTGAGAAGGTGCGCTTGCCAATCTCCAAAACAAAAAAGAAAGAAGAAAATACTGTACACCATTAACCGAGGAGATATTTAAGGTTAAACCCTGATAAGAGATGGATGCCAAATGTTGAAAGTTTATTATTGCATCACCAAATTCCTCCTCCCTCAAAAAGCAGTTGTTTGTTGCACAGTTACTTTATATAACAATTATTTTATGCATTAGTAAAATTTTAATTTAATTAACTAACTAATTAAATTAACTAACATGTGGTTTCTTAAATCTTAAACTCTTCTATTCTTCACTATACTTCACTACAGTTAAAAATTTTAATCTTTTAAAGTAAATAGCTCTATACCTGCTGTCAAAAACACGTTTAAGTTGATAAATTTGCACAAATTTAATATTAGGAAAGTAGGGAGGGGGTCTACTCCAAACTGAACAACCTGCCAAGGGGTCTATGAGGCTAAAAAGTTTGGGAACCTATGATTTATATAGAATATCCTTTTGCCGCGATTGCACTATACATTTACAGACAACACTACCTTCTTCGGGATTCGAATCTGGCCCTACACTACAGCAGTCAGCGTCGCTAACTACTATACTGAATGGGCGTAGTGTATATCCCACGTATTAAACTTAAATTTTTAATTTTTTGGAATATTTTTTTCTATTTTTAAGTCGGCTAAGACTATAGCATTTTTAAATGGAATAAGATAATATCATGAAGTCGTGAATGGATTGATGAGGCTTGATACTTTAAATCAGGGGGGTTAACCTTTTTCGGAAGAGTACCACTGTTTTATAAAAAAAATAATTATGCGTGCCACTTTTCCAACAAACAGATATGAAAATGTGAAAAAATGTTACTTATAGCTTATTATTTGATTTTTACGCAAATGCCACATTTTTTATTGCAAGTCGGTGTATAGTCTAAATTTAAAAGTAATATGATAAATAAGACGTAAACAAACTTACGGTTTAATGTTAATGAACTTTTTACAAGTTCAATTCTTAGGTTAGATATATAAAATAAAAAGAATGATTTGATGCAAAATAATTATTAAATGCTCAGTTGCTATTTAATGTGGTTTTTGAATTACTACTTTTTTTAACCGTCATCTATATTAGGATTAGCTCTTACAGATGCAAACAAAGTTAGGTTATTACAGGTGCACATTAACTAGTTTTGTGAGTGATATTTATTTTATTATATTTAGCAGAAAACATTTATTCACAAACATATTTTGATTCAAATCTTGAGGGGTTTTTTTTTTGTCTGAGACAACCCCACTTCAATAAAATTGTAAGAAATGGTTATTTATTATCTGGTCAAAATTTTTAAAACTTTTGTGTAAATCCCCGCGTGTCACTGCTACAACTCCATTGTGCCACATTGTGCCGCGGGATGACCACTCCTGCTTTAAATCTTCATTTTATTGGAGCACGTAGAAAAACACTCACAAACATAAATCACAAAGCAAGGCAATGACACTTGTGGTTTACATGATATTCATCAAAAGCAGCCTTCGAACCGGAAGCTATTAACATCATATGGTTTCCGGTTAAGGTTCTTCTAATTTGTCCAGATATGGTGTTAGTTAACATATTTCTTAATTCAAAAAAGCCGCACTTTCAGTTTTGAAGAGATAAAGGTATGGTAAGCATCCCGTTAGGCGGGTAAACTGGAAATTGACTATTACGCGAAGTTCTGGAGGGCTCAAGACCATTATTGGATTTAAAAACCCTCCAGAGAAATTTAACGTGAATTATTGCAACCCCCCCCCCCTCCGAAAGACGCGTGTGTGCGCCAGGGCCCCTGACACATCCTACAGAGATACCAAGTATAAAATTTTTAGATCAGTATTATCTTAAAAATTTTCCCTTCACTCAAACATAACATGAAAATAATCGAAAGTATGTATAAAACTAGTTAATCTCTCAAAGTGTGTAAAAGTATTGAAAAGTATATGGACTATATTGTTAATATTGAATACGAGTTCACAAAAAATAATGTTAATTTTGTTAAAGTATATTTTAAAATTGTATACAAGAGCTGAAATGAGCCGGATTGGGAAACTGACTCACATCTCATTACTATAATAATTCCTACAGTAGAAATATTTCAGTAAGTCTGTAATTATTTCAATAATTCTCTTATAAATAATATTTCTAAAAATATTTATTTATATATATATTCCCGATCAGCTCTAAAGTTTTTAAATTTTAATAAAACATTGAAATTTCCTACGTTCTCTAGATTAATTTATGCAGTTTCTTTTAGTAATACATATGTTGAAAGTTTATGACTTTTCCCCCTCTAATTTCCTTAAAGAAATTTTTTTTAAAAAACTGCTAAATTTCACTTATAATTGGGGTATTTGTAAAATTTAGATAATTTATTTTAAATATTTCTCGTTAAGTATTAATATTCATTGATACTGATAACAAAAAGATATTTATAATGTTCTAGTGTGCTGTTTTTAAAAAAGTACCCCGAATGTTTTCGGATATTTTAAAACTACTAATTTAGCTAAGCAGAAATTATTTTTGTGATCACTTAAAACGGAATTTGATTCCAATGTACTTTATCTGTGTTTCCTCGTACAAAAAATTCGGTCACAGTTTGCACCTATAAAATTATGAAATACTTGAATTTTTTATTAAAAAATTATTTTTATTAATAATTTTTTAAAAATCAATTCATGTTCTAAAGCTATTTATCGTTTTTGATAAATTCTAACTCTTTTCATCCAAAATTCTTGCTTATTAGTTTTTATTGTAAAATATATTTTTACTTAAAAATTTATGGATTGTATTATTTTGTAATTTTGTTGAGTGTTTTTATTATTTATTTATCCTTTTAAATATTTTAATTTTTTTAAAATTTTTGTTGAATGTATATTATTTCTGAAAACATTTTATCCTAAATATGCATCTTTTATATGATTTCCTAGTACGTTTGATTTCAAATATCTAAATTGATATAGCATCAAATATATGAGAAAATCCTTGAAGTATTTATTGGTTCATTTTACGATGAATGATTGAAGATTTACCTGTTCTAGTTTCACTTAAGGATAATTCTGTTAAGCGAAAAAAAATTTTCACTTTTAAAGAAGAAATTGTGTGTTAAAGCAAAATATGTATTTAAATGTTCTTAGCCTCATTATTTATATGTTTATGTAAACACTAAAAAACTTACAAAGACAAACAATAATAAAACCAGCTGAAAAAGTTTTACTATAACAATATTTATCAATAAATTGAAAAATGTTTAAGCAAAGGATGGAATTTTATTTTTTCCCATGGGGCTACGTATAAGTATTTACTATTTCAGGCCTAGTACATTCCCCGGGAGCTGGTATCACTTTTCAGTATGGCACCATATATGTGGAATACCGATCCCCACAATGTAATTTTGACACCTAAGCTCTGAAAATCCGAAATAGTATCAAGAATTTAATTTTTCTGAGAGCATCCAAGCCAAACAGGCACTCAAGGGATCTTTAATAGGCCACATAATCATACGAAAGGAATGCTGTCGATTTTCTGCATCATGAAATCCACCGACTTGAGACGGGGTTGAATTCGCAACCTTGGGTGTACAAGGCCAGTTACAAACCAACAACTCCACCTATCCAGCACAGATAATTTTATGAAAAGAGGAATTCGTCAAAGGCAGAATCGACAAGAGCTTTCATAAAAATCGTAAGGTGATCGACAACGTTCGGAACCATGACTTTGAAAAAGAGTACAAACGGATAATTTTTTTGATATCATGTGTCAGAATATACATTAAAGATGTTTAAAAAAAAAATTACAAGAAAAGAGATTATTTAAATGCCATTTTTTTTTTTTTTTTTGGTAAAAAATGAAGAAAAAATAACATATGTTCAAAACATTCTCCTTTCTAAAAAAAATCTTCTATAATGACAATATGTTTGTATATAGCTAGGCCTTCAACAGAGTGACTGAAGTAGTGCTTGTGAAATATATAATTTGAAAGTATATTTATTCGTATTTTAATATATCAGTGCAGAGAAATTAAAAAGACAATTGCTATTATTTCAATTGATACTAATTCTGAAAATAATGTGAATTTTTCAAAGATCCTAGTTCAGTCTCTGTACAGAAGTTCTAGCTATGTATAGGGAAAACATTATTATTACAGGAGCATTTTTTTATGAAAGGAATATGTTTTGAAAATATGTCATTTTTTTTCTTCCTTTTTTGACAAAAAAAAAAATGCTTTTAAATAATTTTTTCTTGTATCAAAATCATTTTATATGCATATTCTAATTCAACTGACACTAAATATAAAAATATTATTCATTTATACTCATTATCCAAATTACTGTTCCGAACGTAATCAATCCTCCCGTGGTGTGGTGTGGTAGTTAGGAAGGGTGGTGCCAGCTCAGGTGTCGTCCGCGTCACTTGACCATGGTTCAAAATTACGCGGACCGTCCCCAAAAAAGCCCTCGTGTAGCTGAACAGTGGGACGTTAATATTCACTCACTCACTCACCGAACGTAATCAAACTCTCTCTCTCTCTCTCTCTACCCAGGAATTAAGTAAACTGGGGGTCCCGATGTTACAGTATATATTGAATGATTATCTTACTACCTCAACGTATTGCTTCTAACCCAATGGCGCTGGAGTATTTAAAGAATCCATGTTAAAGTTCGTCGAGTTCACCCTCTAAAAAACTAGGTATTTATCAAAAAAATACCTAGTTTTATTTATCAAATACCTTCCTCATGGGTTAGCGATTGCTTTTCCGAGTTATTGCTAATATGAACATTGGTGATATTGTCTATAAACACTTGTTTCTGGGATAAAATCCATAAGGATATTTGCTGTATGGTAAGGTTATTTTCTGTATGTAAGATAATTTACTTTATTTACTGTTGGACCGATAAAGAAGTAACATTGTCGGTCCTACGGTAAATAAAGAGTATGGGGTTTCTGTAAACAGAATCCTAGATTTCGAGAACCAATTCCTTGCACATAGACCAACAATATACCGACAATCTAACGCGAAACTCTTTGCTTACTCCAATCTGTATGGTAGGTGTGTTCGAGCAAAAACGCTGTCACAATAAAATTTTCTTTTGTTAAAAAAAAAAATTGTTACATTTTTGTTTTATCGACTAATATCGGATGTCACGTAAAAAGGTAGAATATTGAGCCAACAGTATGAAAGAAAATGACATTAAAATTGACGATTTTTGGAAATAATATTCCCTATTTATAATATCAGCAACCTGTAGAAGAGGATGCAAACGTGGTAGCCAAGCGAAAAATTTCTAACCAGCGTTTCATAAAACCAACTATTCCGGAGCTTAATTGCCCTGGAAATTTGACGTTTACAGTAGCAAGACTTCGCACGGGTTATTTCAAAGGTATGAAAATATCTCCAGAAAATTCCCAATCTTACCCCATCTGCAGTAATTGTCCTCAAAACGAATGAACACCTAACCATATTTTTGACAGCAAGTCCAGTCTTGCATCTCTTTTTAAACTTGATGCATCCCCATAAGACATTCTGTATAGTGCTCAAGTTCCAGACTTGCCCTCGCTCGTTATTGAGGCTTTTGGGCCAATATAGAAATACATTAAATTCATATACAAGACAAGAAGAACTTGTATAATCCGTGATATTTGGAAACACCGAAACTTATTCAAAATATTAGCAATAGATATAAGCCAGAATTCGGCGCCTTTTCTGCCTTTTTACGTTCATTGTCCTTATAAACACTAAGTACCAAAAATTGCTCTAAGAGTTTAAAATTTTCATAGATTTACTGTGAAGCGTTAAGTTTAGTCACTTGCACCAAATAAAACTGCAGAAAAAGGCTACGTTCGTGACGGTCACATGATAAATGCAATGTATGCGGGAATGAAATTGCAAATGGTCTAGCCCGAAAGGGCAGCCATAAGGATTCTACACGTGGTGGCTGTCATACTTCTTCAGAAATTGTTACCCGGGTCAAACAAGATATCAGTTCCTCTTGCAAGCAAGCCCCCGCATATGAATAGTATGAAGAAAACCGCCTTGGTGCTCAGGGACGTCTTAAGACTTTTTGAGGCCCTGGGACCCTACGCAAAAGTAGACCCTGAGCCCTTATAAGTGTAGGTCCCCCCTATGACCTTAAAAAGTAGATAGCCCATAGCATACGTTGTCAAATACTCGTACAAACGATAACCCGAAACAAATAAATGTGCATGAAGTACAATCGTACAAACTTGCTCAACCGACTGTCGCCTTTTAGCTGAATGAGTAATGATGGTGTATGGTGACAGGCTTAGGCCTATATTCATGGATGACAGTCATCATATGTAGCTAGTTGACATATTCTACGAAATTTCCAGTTTTATGGAGAATAAAATCGGAAAAAACAGTTGTCCGTTGAAATTATTTGAATATCATGACCTTATTTGAATATCATGACCTAAGTTGAGAACGAGACGAGGCCCTAGGCCCGGGCCCGGTTGGCCCATGCCTTAAGACGTTCCTGTGGCGCTGCTTTGATTGAGACAAACAGTAGGCGAGATGAAACGATTCTTGCTAGGCTTCGCAGAGGACACACCGCATGCGGCGGGACATAAAGTTTACCCTCCTTGTCCGAACTGCAATATGACCCAAGCCGCTACTGTTCAACATCTTAGCTTATATTGGTTGCCATAAGAGCCAGCTACTCTCAAGTCCTGCTATAGTTCTTCATTGTTGAAAAACGTACGGGTTTATGGACTAAATCTAGATGTTTCGGTCGATCAAGTTGGATAAGAAACGACAAGTTTTTCCATTGATTTCAAAAACTGACACATTAGTCTTGTACTTGTAAAACTTCAATGAATTTCAAATTATATAATTAGGTAAAAAATTACAAATACTAAGATTTTTCAAAAGTTTTTTAAAAATCAAAATATTATAATATACGTGCATTTTTAAATCTAGTGCATGTTTACCGATGTGCATTAATATTGATGACAAGTACGTATTTTTTTAAAAGAATTTCTACAAAAAGAGAACTTGGCAACAGCGAAGTACATGAACTGATCGGCTGAAAAAAAGTGATTGCTGCTATCATGCGACCTGCGAGATGTCACACAAATTCAAGGAACTATCTGGTTGGAAACCTGATTGAGTACATGTGACTAAGTCACATACCCTATTATCATTACAACAGGTCCTGGTCGTAATTCTTTAATGTACTATATGATATCTTGTCATTTACTGAATTCTGATGGATCATGAGATGGGTGGTTCAAAATCTAATGCATACATACCGTATACTCTTCCTGAAACTGTTTTCGTACACTCACATTTCTTTCAATATATGTATAAAGAAAATTGATGGTCACTAATCTTTCTATTAACATAATGACACTGATTCTGAGAGTTTACGTCACAGAACAAACACATTAGGCTAAAATTTAATTTATGTTATGTGAAAAAAATCCAGTGTTGAAATCAAGTGCATATGATTTGTCTATATCAGAGGATGAATTTTTCGGGAGCCTAACCTTGTGGGTCATTTATCTTTTTAACTTTCGCAGTTGTTTTATGTTTTGTTAACTATTAAACAATAGCATTTAAGGAAATATATTTTATTTTGTCGAATTTTATGCTTACATTTAAATTTTAGGGGTGGGAAGAATACTTCCCAATGAACCATTCATCATCAAAGAGAAAACTTAATTTAATGGTGATTATTTGCCATGAAAAGATGAGAAACATGTTGTAATGCACAAGGGGACATCACGTTATGCACACATGTAGCCGGTCCTCATTTCTCGTCCCTTTCTGCTACATTTCCTACATCGTCTATAATTGGAAACAATCTTTGGCATATGATTTCCCACACTGGCTAAGCGCGCATCATCCGAAACTACACACTTCTTTGCTTGGAAGCTAGCAGGGATGTCCTTTTCTTTTCCTTGAGGAATATCCGTCTATTAGCTGACTAGCTAATGCTATACGGAATGTTAGCTGGTCTAAACTTCTGTTTCTTTTGTTCGTTTGCTACAGTATGAAACTATTTATGATGGCAAGGTCAATAAGAAAATAAAAGATTCGATGCCACCATTTTACAGATCTTTTTATTTGGTATCTTTCTTCTCTTTGATCGAAGTGATCTACCCCTTCCAAGATATTGTAAAAAACAGCGATAGCTTTTGGAGAAGGTATTTCTTCTTTAGTACCAACTTTGTTTGTCCGATTTACAGGTGTCATGAGGGAGTGAGTGAATATTAACGTCCCCCTGTTCAGCTACACGAGGGCTTTTGGGGATGGTCCGCGTAATTTTGAACCATGGTCAAGTGACACGAACGACACCTGACCTGGCACCCTTCCCCTCTCCTAACTATCACACCACACCAACGAGAGGACGTTTGAGCTCTGGGCAGATTTTACGTGCATCGCTCCTCTACACGGTGGGTCTTCAGTGGTACTGGGATCGAACTCATGACATGCTAGCCACGATCCGATTCCTAGACCACTCGGCTACCGCGGCCACTTACAGGTATTATAATTGCTGGATTATGAGCAGTAGCACAAAACTGAAGCGGGATTTAGTCTTTCAATCGTTATAATAGCAAGGTTTTGTGCTTCCCACAGGTGTATTTTGTAAGATCATGTAGATGGGAAGTAATCTTCCCAAGGCCCACGAAAGGATAAAAGGCCCATTTGTCTCGAAAAGATGTTCTTTGGTATACAGAAGAAGGGGAAAATAAAATAAAATGAATTAATTTTTATGTTCAGTGCTACAGAAAGGGAATGTGGTTTAGGTATTTGAGTTTTTTTTTATGGTAAAATTTCAATGCAATTTTTGTTAAAAATAAACAAGCTTTTTAAAACTTTTAAATATTTATTGCATTGAGAGAACACCTATTAAATAGTTTTAAGAAAAACATACGCACATCCGAGGCATTTAGCAGCTTCTTTAGTTTTGAATTTTTAAAAAACAAACCTAGAGTTTCGAAATTTCGGTGTATGATAAAGCGGTAGACGGAAATTTCTCCGTAGTTAACTTATTTTGAAACTTGTATGGAGGCTGCGGTGTCCGAGTGGTCTAGGCATCGGATCATGGCTAGCGTGTCATGAGTTCGATCCCAGTACCACTAAAGATCCGCCGTGTAGGGGTGCGATGCACGTTAAATCTGTCGAGAGCTCAAACGTTCTCCCGTTGGTGTGGTAGTTAGGAGAGGGGGTGCCAGCTCAGGTGTCGTCCGCGTCACTTGACCATGGTTCAAAATTACGCGGACCGTCGCCAAAAGCCCTCGTGTTGCTAATCAGTGCGACGTTAATATTCTGTCACTCTGTTCAATCTTGTATAAATATTTCTTCAAGAAATAATCCAAAGGATTTATTTAGTTTCCACTTTAGTTATTTCTTACAATCCACAGTTGTTTGTTTAATTTTAAAAACGTTTGCCGAGTGAACTCACCCTATCTGCAAGATTTTATTGATTTATATTAATGTTGCATCTCGTTTCATTTATTTTTATTAACATTATTTTTTTAACAGAATATTACATTGAAAAAAATTTTAAAGATAAAAAATATCCAGTTGTTTTCGTAAATATTGAATTTTAATTCATAATAACCTATTAGATTCCATATTGCTTAGATTTCCATAAAATTTAAGCAATACGATCTCATCCATTTTACATTTAATTTGAATTTCTCCATCACTGTATTAAAAAATATATCTCCCCATTCCCCACTATATTCTTTTAATTTTAATTCAAACAAATTTCTTCGTTTCTATTTTCATTTTTTATATTGTGCAATTTTATATTGTATAATAGATATATTTTCTTGTAAAATAAATTAATTTTCATTTGCAAAACATCTTTTATTTATTTGCTTTTTTTAAATCAAATTAAATTTTCCAGAAAAGATTTGATTTCAATTTTGATTTTATACGTCTTTGTTTTAAATTTTTTTTATCTTCAAAACAATAGGAAGGTGAAGTAATTTTGAGATATTACGGAAACGAACAGTTCTCGAACAAAATTTTCTTTTGTTTTTTACTATCAATTCCGAATGTCCCCCCCCCCCCCAAATTCACAAAGTTTTCCCTTAGCAGGGGGTGAATTTTCAAGGTTAAAAGGTGTATTGGGGAAATCAATTTACAAAAATGCTAATATTTTTATGATTTTTCTGTAAATAAGAATGCTCATTTAGAAAAACTCGTTACACTTACGTTGTTAGATGAAAAAGGTTTCTTTGACTTTGAGTTTCATTAAATATTCTGACAGATTCTTTTCCCCGTTTTTTAATTTACGAAACACATTAAAAATTTGAATTGAAATAAAAGTGATATTTGTTTGTTTTAAACAAAATTACAGCATTTTAATAACATAATAATACATTGGAATCATAACATCAGCAAACATTTACAGAAATATATTATTTTTGTTTGTATTTCTTGTGCTTAAATATTAAAAGTTTCTATACTGAATTTAAAAGAAATTTCAAATTTAAATTAAATAATTCAATTTAATAATTTAAATTTGTAAATTTAAAATAAATATTGTTTCTAATTGTTTTCAAAACAGTGGTTCAATTTATATCAGATAGTGATAAATTTGATCAACTTTTGGCTTCCATTTTTCATTTGATTATAAACTATAATTGAACTTTAAAAAAATCATCAAAAATAATAAGTTTACCAAGTTTGATCAAATAAAACTTTTCTCCTGAAATTCATTAATTTAATAATAAATATTTTATATTTTTTAGAGTATTTTCAAAACTAAAATTATGATTGTTAAAATTTAGGAGCTACGTGTATGTAAATTATACATTTACTAGCAGCTGTACCCGTTTTTCACATGGGGAAATTGAGAAATAAAACAAATGAGTTAGAAAGATGAAAAAAAATTATGATGTCAAAATTTCATTAATAGTTTGAATAATTTTTAAGCATATTGCAATTAAATTCTAGAGAACAAATGGTATATCAAGCAAAATAGTGAAGTAAAATAAATAAATATTGATTTACCTGATATTTCATTTACCAGTATATAAATAATATTCAAAACAAATGAATATATATCATCTTGTATGCCGCTGTGGGAGATAATTTCTGCAAAATCCTCTTTTAGGGGAACTTTATTCAACAGAAGAAGCATGGCTGTGAAATTTTAAGTATGTAGGGATAATAGCTCCAAAACAAAAGTTTTTGCGTCTAAAGAAAAATTTTGTCTTTTTTTCCCTTTAGAAATCGATTTTCTAAAGTCTAATAGCTCAAAAAGGGGAAAATTTATCTATAATGCCCCTTAACTTTTCTTGAAAGTCGATTTTCGCAAAACCCGTTCTTAGCGGATCTCTTCTTGCCTACCAAATTTCAAGTTTATAATTATAGTAGCTCTGAAAATTTTTTGATGAGTGAGTCGCTTTTCTCCAAATAGAGTTTTTATTATAATACATTAGCATATAATATTTTATGTGTTTTTATTTCAGTATTGTTGCCTAATAACTCGTATTATTTATGTCTTAAAAACAAATATTTTTTTAAAATTTAGTTGTTAACCTTTTAGGATCGCGATTTTCTGTATGATAGGCATATTATTGCTACATGTGACAAGTGGATAAGAAAAAGCGTTAACAATTAGTTCAATTTATTTTCTCTAAGGTGACGGTATATTCGTAACCGTGATTTTGGAAAAGGGTATAAAAGAAAAAAATTTTGATAGTTAATATCTCTCTCAATTGAATTAGAATATACAAATAAAATTGTATTAAGAAGAATATTACTACAAAAAAAAAAACCCTATTTAATAGCAATTTTGGGGCAAAAAAAAAAAAAAAATAATAAAGGAAGAATGACATTTTCAAAACATTCTCCTTTTATGGGAAAGGCTTCTATATTATTAATATTTTGCCTACGTATAGCTAAGACTTCTATATAGGGGCTAAAGTAGGATTGCTGAAAAATTCCCGTTATTTTCAGAGTTGAGATCAGTTCAAATAATAACGGGGGATTTTTACTAAAACTTCTCTACGATGATATTAAAATATGTGTGTGAATAAATCTACTTCTAAATTGTATGTTTCGGAAGTCTTTGTCAACCCTGGTATAAAAGTCCCAGCTATATGTAGGCAAAATATTAATAGCATTGAAGTGTTTCAAAAAAGGAGAATGTTTTGAAAATATGCCATTCTTACTTCATTTTTTTGTCAAAAAATTGCATTTGAATAAATTTGTCTTGTAATTATTTTCTTAAAACTAATATATATATATATGTCAGTTCATAGTTAAGACTTTGAAGATCTTTTTAATTCCATTGATATCAATGATATAATTAGGGTAATTTTATGTAATCATAGTAATTATAACCTTAATATTAATTTACAAAAATTTAGAACTGTAATAGATTTAGTCTTAAAAGAAAACTACATTAATTTTAATAGTTCTCTGTACAAACAAATCAAAGGTTTGCCTCAAGGTGGCCCTTCTAGCAATAGTTTGGCTAATTTATATTTACACTTTTATGAAAATAATTATATTATTAATAAGGATTATTACATATTTAGATACATAGATGACCTAATTATTTTTGGTAACAATAATAATTTTAACCCCAATATTACTTTTTATCCGATTTATTTAAAGCTAATTAAAATTAATAGTAATCCAGATAAAACTAATTACTTGGATGTATCGTATATTAAGGACTATGAATTACATAGCAATATTTATAATAAAAGATATGATTTTAATTTTAACATTCTTAAAGTGCCTTACTGGAATTCTAATTTATCTATATCTATATATAGAAATATTATTTTCAATTATATTTATCGTAATAACGTATTAGTTAGTGATAAATTTAATATATATTTAAATTTTAATAACTTAATTAAACATTGTATGGAACATGGATACCCACCTAAATTTATAAAAAGTTACCTAACAGTTAATTAAAAATATGTTATTTTTTGTACAGTTAACCGATAGATGGCGCCTCAAGCTAAGTAAATTAACAATATTATATTTTATTTAAAACTAATTGTATACGTCTGGGTGGGGTACTTTTGTTTTCTTTAAATTTTTAAACAAAGTATAGAGTTTTTAAATGTGTATATATATAGTATTAATATTATTTTATCAAAACGTAATAATTTTATGAGTTACTGTTAATGCCCATTGCCCGGGAATTTGTTTTGCTGTACAAGTGGTAAGTCTTTATCTAATAGTTTTAACTTCGATTTAAAATATTTTAGTAATTATTACAGGCTGTAATATTATCGTTGTACATTAATAAATTATGGTTTTATTTATAATAATAGTTAAACTTCTCTAGAAATTTCTTGCTTTCTCTTTGACCCAGAGTATTGGCAAATTCAGGTGAAGGTTGGCTGGCCGAAAAACTTTGTTTAAACTTTCAATCCTGGTTCCTAAGGCCAGGAGTTTGCTCTAGTACTACTGTGGCTATTCCATCATGACTATAGTTATATTAGGTTTATAACTATTTTTTGTATATTTTTGTAATACATACATATATATATATATATATATATATATATATATATTAATTCAACTAGCATTAAATATCAAAAAAAGTTATACATTTATATGCTTTTTTAAAATCATGGTTTCGAACGTAGTCAGTCTCCTTAGCTGAAGAACAACTGATGAAAAAGAAAAACTATTGAAAAATCTGTTCAGTAGGTTTTGGTGTAGCGAGAAGCTCATCAAAATATTAAAAGAAATTTCCTTTTATAAAAGAGTTTTTGTAAAATCTCATTCAAAAATTAGAATTTCTCAAAAAAATAAATAAATAAATAATGATAAATAAAGAATGAAAAAGAAAAAAAATATAAAAAAATTAAGTAGCTCACCAAATATTAAAAAAAATTTTTAAAGAATTTTTGTGAAATTTCACTCAAAAATTAGAATTTTTCAAAAGAAAAAAAAAAAAAAGAAAGAAGAAAAAAAAAAAAAAAAGAGAGGAAAGAGAGAGAAATAAGAAGCGCTTATCAAATATTTTTAAAAAAGAACCTTTGTAAAATCAGATTCAAAAATTTGAATTTCTCGGAAAGAAAGAAAGGAACGAAAAGTAAAAAAAAAAAAGAAAGAAAGAAAGAAAGAAATTTTAATGATTTTCAAGTCCTAAATTTTATTTCCGCCAAACTTTCCCGCCAAAGCAAACTTTAGCTTTAACAACAGGATAAACCAGAACAATTCGACGCCAATACTTATTTTTTTAAACGAGCAAAATGATTAAAGATTGAAGTATGATTATCATTGCCAAATGTATTAACAAAATTTTTTAAAAAACAAACAAAAAAATCTCAAATTAACTGTAAAAAATTCTTTTTTTTAATACAAATTCTCATAAAATTCCAAAATTAAAAAATATAATTTCTCTATAAAAAAAATCAATCACACCGAAATCTAGAACATATAGGTATTTTCCCCACGATTTTCCTATGTTCAAGCTGCGGGGAAATTCTCGAAACGACATGTCCCCTTCCATCTTAAACAGCAGCGCATGCCGGAAGATTTTACCGCCTTTTGAGCTTCGCATCGATCGGCATTGAACTTCAGTCGCCGGAAGGATACAAAGTCTTTCTTTCTCTGTCTTCCCTCGCCACTCACAAACCCCGCCCCTCTTTCGCGTTGGCAGGCGGCGTTCGCGACGGAAGCTTGCCGCTCTTTTTGCACGTTCCAAGCCGCAGAGTAGGTTTAACAGAAGATTTTGGAATGCTTCGCCAGCCCCGTATTCAGGTGGCTTCGAAAATGCGCAATGATGGATAAAATAGAGATTATTTCAAGTTACTTATGCACACACATATTAAGTTTACACAGTACCCCACAAATTTCAAAAAATCTTGGTTTTGTTTTCAGTTTTTAATCTTTTTGAAATTTTAGAAATAGCCCTTTCTCCTCGACATACAACCAACCACAATTAGGACTACATAAAATATGTAAATAAAAATTGAGAAAATAACAGAAATGAGAACATAACCGAATTGGTAAAATATTATTAATAAAAGAGAACATATGTATTTCACGATATGTATTAGGATTAATCGCAGAGGTTAGGAGAAAAATAATTAAAAAAATTTTTTTTTTAAGATTTAATATTGTCACAAAGAGGTTGAATTTTCGAAAAAAATGGAAAAAGACTTACTTTTTTTGGATGATTTTAGACTGAAAATAAAACTGTTTTTCTACAATATAAACAACGAAAATCGATGACAATTGACGAGGGAGTTGTGAATGGTACAATGTTCTTTGCAACATCTCATAATTCCAGCACTCTCCCCGTACCGCTGAATTAGCCCGATCCAAGCTTTTTCTGCTTTATCGTGCATTATAACAGTAGGATTTTTTTTTAAAATTATAATACTAAAAAAACAATAAAATGTACATGTTTTTTTTTTATTTTTTTTTTATTTTTTTTTTTAAGTGAAAACTTTTTTAGCGGCGTTGGGCACTTTTTGGTGGGGGAAAATCTTATGGGTTCGCGTCACCGACATACTCTGACTAGCGCACGCGCAGTGTGCTGTTCACCTTACACACTTTTTGGATGGGTAAAATCTCGTGTGTTCGCGACACCGACATGCTTATAGCAGTATATCTGTAGCTATACAGCTGACGTATAGTGCTGTGTATATCTTATAAGTGAAATTGAATGGATTTAGTGAAAAGTTTAATGTGTATATACTGTGCATTGCTCATTGCGATTCCGAGAATGGGCAATACATATTAATGGTTGTCGTTCATATTTCGCCTGGAAAATCTATGAGACATATACAACAATTTTTATTCGAAAATTTGATGATTTTTCAAAAGAAGGTTCTGAAATACTCGAAAAAAAGATTTGGCGGAAAATATGATAATATACCGATGATTTTTAGTGGAGACTTCAATATTAACTTTGCAGATGATAAAAATCTACCACTAATTGAATTTCTAAAGGAAACACTTAATTTAAATGTGTCCAATGATTGAAAACTCAGTACTGCAAAATATAAAACGACGATCGATGAGGTTTTAACGCGATACTTAGATAAATTTGAATCAAACATTTTTCTTTCTTACTTTAGTTACCATAAGCCTATTGTAGCTTTTTTAGAACAAAATGAAATAATTGAAAGTAAAGAATTCTAAGTATTGCTGAAATTACTGATGACATTGATGCAAACAATTAAAATAATGTTAATAATCAAGTACATTGAAATTTAAGTGAATACAAATACTATCCATAAATAATATGATTGTATATTAACTGTTATTTCAATTGAACTGTATTTATATTTTGTCATGATCTTGTACAGCCCGTAATATATTTGAATAATAAAAAACCATGTTAACATGCATATAATTGTTGCTCGGAGTGTCAATACATGTGAAAACCAGATGGATGTTGATAATTTTAATTCAAACATTATGAAATTTCAAATTTTAATACTAAAAGTTCTAAGTTTTCACTTCTATCGGCAGTCTCTACAACTGCCATATTTTTTTCTTCTTGTTACTCTATTTAGTAGCTTCTCTCCGTCAAACTCCTTTGTAACTATTTAGGTGTCCCTGATAGCACTAAACGTTAAAAAGTGCTAAGTGATGTTTCCTTTTCACATTATTATTTTGACTTTTTAATATAAAAAAATATTAAATACCATTCACTAGTTTAACTTCACCATTGTGCCAGCACTTCTATCATAAAAAAAATTAATTTTTAGGGAGAATCCACATATTCCTCTTAAAAACTGATCTCAATTACAGAAAACTTTAAGCTTAAAAAATTTTGTACTAGAAAAAAATTGGAAAAAAAATTATCAAAATAATAATTTTTTAAAAGAATACATTAAATTTACGGTATAAACAAACGGTACAATTATAGGAACTAATTTGATATAGGTACACTGCCTCTTTTTGGTGTGCTTTTGAAGTCGTGTTAAATAGGTTTCGACGGCTAGTCTAATGTTATCGCTCTAAATTGGCGAAATTTTACAGTTATTTGGCGGAAAATTCCCTTGCGTACCGATATCAAATTAGTACCCAATTATGTGGGAGTTGACATGTTGTGATATTTAATATTTGAAAAAACTGTATTAACATCAAGTGTCATCCACTATAAGTTTAAAAAATTTATTTGAACTTGATTGGATGAATAGAAAGTATTTTATTAACGATTGAAAACTTGAATAAGATAAATATATAAATTTATAGAGAGAGTGAGCTAATAGTAGGAATTAAAAAAGGAGCAGTCGAAGAATTCCTTTGAAAAAAATAATAGAAAATTAAATTTGTATACTAAAAATTTAAAACTAACTCTAATAATTTTAATTATAAAAACTTAAAATATGAGAAAAAAAGACAAGATCTGACTTTAATTACAAGACATGAATAGTGATCAAAAGAACGTCTTTGACAGTTAATTTTAAAGAAACGGGTAAATGTAAAAACTGTACATTATACGCGGTGATTCATAAAGAAGTAAACAGTTTCAATGCTGTAGAAATTTAGTATAAATCAAGAACAATGTAAGACATAATACGTCACCTGTAATAGAATTGTAAACTTTCAATATTTGCGTCCCAATATTCAATCATAATTTTCATCGCACCCTCCTTCCATACAAATACAACGGATAGAATTCAATAATACTATACTTTGATGCTATAGCTACAATAAAACTTTAACCTCTTATGTGCCACCGGCGTCTATATACATCTCGCTCAACCCGTGCGTTACATTCCCCGGACGTATATATGCGTCTTTCTGAAGTATGATCTTTTCTGTGGGCACTGCTATTCTTAAAATAACTTAAAAGGATTTAGTATGCAATAAAAGGACTATGACAGTGTTTTCGAAAGATTTACTTATTTCGGAGAATTTGCTTATTTTATTCCTTTTCTTTCATACCTCCCAATACGTCACATACGCACTCCTACGTGGAAAACGAAGGAGCGATTCGCTTAACTTTTAATCGACAGTTAAGAGATTATTATGAACAGCACAAATTATCAAGAAAAGTGTTAATTTTTGTATACAAGTTTATATATGAAAAGCCCATGGGGTTAATGGTAATTATTAAAATGTTTCTCTTAACTTTGTATTCTTAAATTAATTATAAAATACATTGTACAGTACAGATACATTTATAAGAGTAAATGTAAAAATTTTATTTTTTATAATGTCTGAATGCATTTTGTTTACTTTCAGTAAATTAATAATTTTTTTTTAAATAATATGTTTTTGACTTTTAACTATGCCCACGCCCAACTCGTACAGTTATCACGCCCCCCCCCCCCTAACGAGGTGCGTCCCACAGTTTGAACAACGCTGGCTTATATTATTGTGTAAGCATTGCAGTGAGCCACTTAAATCTTTGCGGCGTTCACCCGTACTGTGCATATATATTTTCTTACATATAGTACTTATAATTGAGCAAAAAAATTCTGCGTACATATTTCATAAACAGGATATAAATTTTTGAAAAATTAAGTTCTTAGGAAAATTTTATGAGAAAAAAATTTAAAAATATAATTCAGACAAAAATTAAATCCTGGAATTTGTTATTTTTATCCCGGGATTTCCGGATTAGAAAAAAAACACCGGGATCCAGGGGTTTCGGATTTCCAAGATCCCGGGCTTAGAAATTCTGGGATCCTGGGGCTGAAAACCCTACTCGATATCTTCCAAAAATTCTAAATGCCTCTTTCCAAGTTAGCTGACACCGGACATCCTGGGGAGTGCGAGAAATGTCCATTTTCTGACCCTATTCGCGATGGGGAGAAAGTTACAGATGAAAATAAGAGAAAACATATCAAATTTCACGGTTTAACATACACACTCGCCTCGAACCCTTCAAGGTTCAACATGTAAGAAAACAAACATTAACCATATACATTACAAAGGAAGTAAATAAGATACTTTAAATGTAATATAAGATGCACAATACGTTGAAAAATGTTTCAAAATATAATTCAGACAAAAATTAAATCCCGGGATTAGTTATTTTAATCCCGGAATTCGAAAAAACCTCCGGAATTTCGGGATCCCGGGGCTGCAAACCCTAGTCTCGATTTAAAGAGTGGCTACTACATGGCACATAGACTGTTCGCGGATTTAATGTTCTTATTTTAAATTGAGCCCTTGATTTCTCGCCTTTCATATTCATTCTGTTATTGAAGGCCTGCCCCCGCATATCTAGCAAATTTAGCCCTCATTTTTTTTAAAGTTTCTCAACTATTAAATTTAAAATTCTCTTCCAGTTAATCTTTCAACTGGAAGGAAAACAAAAAAACTGGCATTAGTTTTAATGATAACTTCGTTAGAGTTAGATTTCTCAATGCATGTATACCTTACCATAAATGTCATTTGTTCGATCTTGCTGGCATCAGGGGTGAAATTTAAAATTATAGAATAATATTTAGCTTGTTTAATTTTATGAACAATGTATAATTTAATATTTTCATATAAAAGAGAAATTATCTCGTTCTGAATATTTTTCCTTATCGTGTACTTTAACTTTTTCCAAATTTTCCATAACGAAAAAAGTATTTTTAAAATTTGGTCCAAAATTTGCCGCCCCAGACATGGGTCCGGTTTGTCCGGCCCTAGAGCCGCCCCTGCATATATATATATATATATATAATATAATAATATAATATATATATATATATATATATATGCATGTATTTAATAAAAGTCAATGAAGCGAAAACCTTCACAAGAACTTAATGAAATTTAATGCAAAATTTTCTAGGTTTTTGAAAATCAAAACTTTTATTGAGTTTTTGGAAAATAATGTGATATTTGCATTGTCTTTTTCATTTCCTACCGTTAGTTCATACTCTCCGAAAATATATATCTTGTTCAAATTTTCAGTCGTTAACAATATACTTTTTTATTCATCCACTTAAGCTCAGATACATTTTTAAAACTTGTAGTGGATGACACTTGATTTAATACAGTTTTTTTCAAATATTAATTAATTCATTAATGAATAATTAGTAACAAACAAAAATAATAGTCCAACACCATGTATAAAAAGGAAAATCGCTCATTGTATCCCTCTAGCGCAATGGATAGCGCATTCAACTACTAATCCAAAGGTCGTGGGGTTGAATCCTACCTGGGTTGGCCTAATTTCTGCGAATGTGATTTATGAATGAATGAATAGTAACAGTCCAACGTCATATATAGAAAGGAAAAACGCTTTCGATTTTCCACTTAATATTGTGATTCTGTCCTATGTATATACATATTAAATGTAATTATTTATTGAAAAGTAATTAAAATAAAAATTTTCTTAGTTGAATGAATTGTAAGTAGGAATTGATCTAAAAAAAGAACAAAAATGTGTATTACTTGTTTAGTATTAAGTTGTCAAAAAATTGTTCGATGTCGTTCACTTTGTTTTATTCATTTCACCATTGGCTAACCAAACTCATTGATTTTTACTCACACTGCAATGTACTTATTACCAATTTCCAAAGCCAACTGATGAGAGAGATTAGATGTTTTTGTGTAGCGTTTGTAGGATGGAGAGTGAAAATAACTTAGATAAACATGCTTGTGACACAAGCTATCCCGGGGGTATTTCAAAGCCAAGTTAGCCTCCTTTCTGTGAAGCATGTAAAACCATTTCACACCCCTTTTAAATATAGCCTGAACGGCTGGTGTTTTCCGGATTTTGTTCATTCCCCGAAATAAAATTTTTTCGTGCCAAGCGATTTTCGTTTCATGTTAAGAGAAAATGAATGAATTTTCTTTTCTATGGGGCTGCGTATTGGTATTTTTTACCTTTGCAGACCTAGTTCATTCCCCAGGAGCTGCTAACACTTTTTAGTGCGGCACCGTGTGTGTGTGTTTAGGCGACATCAATTGCCGCAAGTAATTTTGACGCCCAGTTTCCTCCCCAGTTGGAGCACCTGAGCTCTGACGATGCGAAATTGAACTTAGGGATTTAATTTTACTGAGAGCACTCAAGTCAAAAGGGCACTTCAAGGGATTTTTTACATGCCGCATAATCATACGACATGGCCGATGTCGATTTTCTGCATCATGAAAATCAACCGACTTGGGCCGAGGTCGAACCCGCAACCTCGAGTGCAGAAGGCCAGCGACAAACCAACTACGCACCCAGTTGGCAAAGATTGAAAATACGTAGTACTTTGTCGAAACCGTTCTTTTATTTCGTGTAAACTGATATTTCGTCTTACGCGTTTTCGTATTAAGCGTATTCCACTGCATATAAATACAGACAATAATATTTTATGTTCTCGTGGATCTGCAAATCCCATACTCATCAAAATTAAAATTACTTAAAATATTTCAACTGCATTTATTGAAATCATTATGATAAAATAAAGGATAAGTGCAAAAAATGTTATTGAACGCCTCGGTGGGGTTTAACCACTGTTAAACACTCATAGAAAGACTTTCAGTTTCTTTAAAATATATGTATATTTGCCCAGGATACAAGATTCAATAATTAAATTCCGTTATACAATTTTTGATATAAGTGGTTGTTGACAAACTTACTTTCACTGCTATCAAAAAGATAAATATCAATTTTATATACTGATAGTATTTAAAAATGTAAAAGTTTGTCGTTGAACAGTTTGCAGGAAGTGAAATAAATCGTTAGTCATTCATTAATGAACGACATTTACTTTTTTAAAAAAAATATTTAACAACATTCGCAACGTATCAAAATTTTACTAACGTGGACCAATCCCCATATTATATTTAATTTAACACATATTATTTTTAATTTGCAGGACCTGCAGGTTTATCAAAATCTGAGGACTTTATCAATGAAGTGTTGGGCGATACTTCTTCAGTGATGATGCCGACAGATTGAGACTTTTTATTTTTGGGTACATTATTTTAATTAGTGGGAATACATCAAAGACAAATTATTCGAAGATTGCAATGAATTGACTGCTTATCAATTATTAGCCAATTTGCTACCATAATATTGAACAGGACTTGCTGCCTTTTTCATTATTGTTCTCGTGTGAGAGATAAGTAAATAAATTTATTGCATCATCACGAAAAACTTTTTTATATTTAGAGAAAAACAAGTATATTTGAATGAAAGTTTTCTTTAACAGGGCCGGCTCTAGTAGGTTTGCTGCCCCGGGCAAAAATGGAAAAAAGCTCCCTCCAAAGCAAAAAATTATAATTAAAAAAGATAAATTGTTCCCATAGATACACATTTATAAAATTTGAATAGTTCTTGCGAACAAAAAGACAGTATAACAATATTATGTATAATTATATTATAAAAATGAAATAAAATAATAAGACAAAATTATACAACCAACAAAGCTAAAAGATAGAAACCAGATTCAAAGAGACATAACTATAAAGTAAATGATGGAGATAAATATTATACTAGATTTGAATAAAAGCATGTATAAAAGGAAACAGAGTTATAACTTTAAAATGGAAGAAACCAAACGAATCTATGGACTAAAATGGAGACCTATTATGATTTCTAAAGCTGTTACTGAATTAAAACCAGCAAAATTAGGGTTAAGTATACTTTACGGATCCTTCCCCGTACAGCAGAAATTTTCGACATAATAGAAAAAAACGAGCTATGTTGAAAAGTTAAGCCTAAAAGTAACGCACGTTTATTTTGCACCAGACAGTAAAATAAAATTAAAGTATGAAAAGAAAGGTTTCTTACAAAGAGATGAATTTCAAAAATAATTTTGTTAAGAAAAAACTAAGCAAAAACTTACATGTAAGAATGCCGACCAAATGAGAAATAAATGACAATGCACCTAAGTCAAAAGACGCGCATAAAATGACGTGTTAATATTGAAGCGTTAACACAGAAACAAAAAAATAGTGGCGCCACATAGATTGTTTTATTATAATTAAAATAAGCAAACGATATCATATTGAAATTAATAAATAAAATAGAAGAAGATAAAATAACATAAAAATATATTTAAAAATTAAAAAGAAAGAATCAGAAAGAGTTAAGATAACATAGAAATATATTTAAAAATGAATTTATTTGGATAGTTGTAATCCAAACAACTATTGCAAAACTGGTTATAATTACTTTGTTTTAAATCATTATCAGTAACTAAATCATTGTTTCTTTTTATAAAATTTAAGATAATATTTCTAAAAATAGATAGGTGTAGGTTACTACACCAGAATGGTGTAATCAATTTAGTCTCTTTTATCAAAAATATTACTTATTAGTAGATTATTCTTAGCATTTTTAATTGAAGGTCTAAAAGTTTGCCTTGACTCATTATTGTAATTAATTTTTAATAATTTCAAATATTGCGGATAATAATTAAAATTAGGAACATAATCTACTATATTACTAAAGATAATTAAGTCATCTATGTATCTAAAAAAGTAACAAGATTCGAACTTAATACTATCATATTCATAAAAATGCAAATAATTATTGGCCAAACAGTTACTTGCAGGCCCTCCTTGTGGAAGACCTTTAATTTGCTGATAATAAAAGTTATTGTGAAAAATATAAGTTTTATCTAGTACTAGTTGAATAATAGAAAGATATTTATCATATTCAAAGAATATGATAAATATCTTTTAGATAAATTTTAGTTAATTCAAAGAATATTTGTTATAGGCTATTTTGAGAATTTTAACTATGTCTCCTATATTTATGGAGTTAAATAAATCTTCAAAGTCATTGGTATGAATAGAGATAATTTTTTTACCTTGCATATACTTAATAGTATCTATGCTATTCTTAACAATAATAGAATTATATCGATATTGTCTAATGTGGATTGAATAATCTTTTGTAGTTTCTTGCCCGGATGTGAAATATAAGTTTTAAAGCCATTTGTTATAGTTCTTAATTTAATAGGATTTTTGTGAAACTTTGGAGTTAGGAAAATATGAGAGAATTTAATATCCAAAATACGTAAATCTAGTTCTTTTTATAAAAAGTAGGAATTCGATTAAAAATTTCTCTATTGCTGAATTAGATTTTTTTAAAAGAATTCGTTGGCGACATTGTATATAGTATAATAGCCCGTTGGCAACAGCTGTAATGTGTGCGACGTTAATACACACTTACTGAATCTGATTATTCAAGAACAGATATTTTAACACAATGATAAAGGTTTTCAAAAATCATTATTTTTTTAGATTGTTGAGACTTTTTTTTTTTTGCTTGAAAGTTTATAATATAGGAAAAAATTGAATAAAGTTTTGAACTGATTTGATAGACTATCTCTGAATCAGTTATTTTCAAATTAAGCTCTCCCAGAACATCTTTAAAATTAGATCAAAACTCAGACTTAATTTTTTTCTTAGAAGAAAAACAAAATAAAACTTTGTTTGATTTCTGTAATTGTTTTACTCCAATCCTACTAATTTTAAGAGAAATTTATGTATAATATTAGTGTTACACACACACACACACTCACACACACATATACATACAACTGATAATTAAATACTTTTTTGAAGGAGGCAAGTATTTGAAAAGTGGTCAAGTACAATTTTTTGGAAGCTAAAAATGGACGTCTATTAATAAGAGTTTAAGTAAGAATCATTCTCTCTCTATCGTGCATGAACAACTTAAAATTCAGGTATGCTTTCCCCCCAATTTTATAAGTATTGTTAATTCAAAAGTTGTAGAATAATATGAATTTTATTTTTTTAAATGATTTAATGATCTTGGAACTATTTAGATAATACTTTTTCTGCACAAAGTACTGATATATGATTAACATTAAAAGAACTATCTTATATTTTGATCACGACTCATAATAAATTTTTAGTTAATTCAATTCTCTTATTCAATTTTAATTAATCGAGTATAATATAACGTTAATTAAAACTGCGTATTAAAATGATTTTGAATTAAATTTTCATTTATTTGTGGAGAGTTTTGGGATTTCATTTCCTTTTTCACAAGGGAATTATTATTATGCAATCAGGATATTTTGCATCTTGTTGCGTCATTAATAATTCATGAATATATTGACGTGAATAATTATATTGCTAATTTGTATTCACTAAAACGGGAAAAGGGAGTGGGGACTTCTTAAAGTCTATAATTCAACACGAGGGCAGTTGGCGACGGACCTCGTAATCTTGAGCCGTGATCAAGTGACGAGGATGACATCCTAGCTGGTGCCCCTCTTTTTCAAACTACCACACCACGCCAACTGGAGGACTTTCAGCCGCAACAAAAAAAAGGGAAAGGGGGGGGGAGAGTCTTTGAGGCAAATAAAATGGTTTAATAAATAGCATTTATATTTAAAAATTACATCTACGCATCGAATTGAATGTACAAAGCAAGCTAACTTCATTCTGGCTTTATCATATATTAGTGGCACACACAAAGGGGTGTCCTCGAGTCCGACCCCCCCCAAGCCCTTGATTCCCCCCCCCCGATTGATCATAATCCTATGCATATAGTATGTAAAGTAAAATAAAATAATTTTTATTAAGTATTAATTTTATTAATTAATACTAATTATGCATTAATTAATTTTTTTACTGTTTTTTCTTCCTAAAAATCGACAAAATCAAAAGAATATGTTGGGTGGCTTATTGGAGCAAGATACTAGAATAGTGGACTTTCAACCCTTGACCCCGCCTTCCCTCCCCTTGAAAAATTCTTGTGTGCGCTACTGTCATATATTATATATAAATATTTACCGGGGAAAATATACATTTGGATCGTATTGTGTCGATATATGAACACACACAACCAGAGGCGGATTAAGGTATTTGGAGGCCCCTGGCGGTAAAAGGTTTGAGGTCCATGGGCTCAAGAGTCGAAAAACTAAAATAGTGAAAAGAGCCGCTTACTTTAAATTCTCAAAATAAAATGTATTGCTAATAATAAAACTCAACGGTTAAAGAAAAATCTTAACTGTATATAAAAACAAGATATAAATCATTGGCATGGCCAAGTAATTTTAGCGCGTTTTTCACATGTTGTATTACAATAAGACAACTAATGAACTTTTTACTAATAGAAAGTAGTACTGTACTTAAAAAAAAAAGAAGAAAAAATTAAAAATGATTAAATTTAATCATGATTCGGCTCATCTAGGGCACAAATGCGACCCAATGCCGAAAACCCGAGGTCAATTGGTTGCTTATTGGCTGAGAAAAAGGTACAACAAAATATGGAACGAAGACGAAGACGAAATTTGCGTCCTAATAGCGCTTTTGTTCTACTACGTGAAAAACGCGCTAAAAATAAAACCTTACTAAAGAGCTTACAGTTTCGCTATACAAATTGATTTTTCTTTGGGAAATTCATCAATTATATATATATATATATATATATATATATATATATATATATATATATATATATATATATATATTTGCCATATCTATTTTATCCAAAACATTTTGTTCTGTATATAATATGGTCATGTTGTTCAATTTGTCTTTCTTCCATAGTATTTCTTAAATTATTTGAATACGTTTTAAAACTGAAAAAGATATTTCGCCTGATGCATTCGAGATAACGGTATAGTTAAAAATATTTTCAAAAGTATTTCTACATTAGGATTTCTCTTGCAACTCGATAAATTTCTAGGGGTGGTTTTCATTATATCTTTTTTTTTCTTGATCCACAATTCATATAGTCAAAATTAAATGATTCACAATATCGTATTTGTAGATTTCCTTAAATTTTTGTGTAGCTTTCTTTTTGATACACTGGGCTTTCACCAACAGTTATGGTCAGGAGTGTGCAATTTTCTTTGATTGATGGAGCACTCTCGAGGTTAATTCACACACCCTAACTGCAAACTAGTACGCCAGTCTGGTGATACAAACTGTTGCACTGTGATTTATAAACATAATTCAAGGGGTGTTTTCCAACAGGATATCGTGCTCCCTCATCCCTGTTGTAATTCAACAGGCTCTATAGAAAAACGACGTGTTGAGTTGGCCTACCAGATCACCAGATCTTTTTCCAATCGAGCAGGAATGGGACATCATTGAACGCAATGTCAGCTTCACCCACAACCAGAATTAAACAACCTTATAATGACCGACCAAGAACAACAAACATGCAATTCCATCCCACATACTACTATCCGGTACCAGTACGACACGGGGCATGCACGTTTTTATGCTTGCATTTAAAATTGTGGCGGTTATACCAATTTTTAATGTATCATTATTTCACATTTGAAATGGCTCTACTCTCGCTTGCATGAACATGTGATCTTGAAACTTTAATCAATTTAATATGCTACTTATACATTTGTATAGGTAGCCTATTACCGATTTGTATTGCCGAAGTTTTATTAGTCGACAATATTTTTTACTTGGTGTTCGGATTTTTTTCCGATCATTGTAAAATGTACCCGAGAGTAGTCAAGCATGCCTGTAAACTGAAAACGAACTTGTTTAATTTAAATAGCATTCATTTGCTGGAAATAAAATTTGGGCAAAAAAAAAAATGCATGTGAAAAGTTTGTACAAATTGCAACCATACGAAGAAAAAGATGGCTAGGGCTGCTACACGACTCAAAAACGAGGAAATATCGGGGTTGCAATAGCGCGCGGTTCAAGATCTTTTTTTTTTTTTTTTTTTTTTTTTGCACGTTGAACTTATAAGTGGAATCCATCAAGCTTGGGGCCCCTCTAGAGCTGGGGCCCCTGGCGGCCGCCAGGTCCGCCACCCGCTTAATCCGCCTCTGCACACAATTTCTTCAATAAATATTAATAGCAATTGCATTCTCAAACCTTGTACATTTCTTTTATTATCAAATTTAATTAAGTTATTTGATTAAAGAGTTAATTAATTACTACTTTTAATTATCTATATCTTAAAAATTATACCAGCGATAAGGGAATCTAAGGAACACTGTACCGAATCAAATTACGAAGTGAATACTTTACATTGTTCCTGGTTTAAGGAGAATAAGAATAAAAAAATATAAATGTGCATTTAAATTGATAAATTTGAATTATAAATTCGAAGTAATCATTTTTCTTTCATTCTTCTGTTTCTATTCTATAAAAAGATTTTTTTTTTTGTCTGAAATGTCTATGACAATAAAAAAAAAACTGACTTGTTATAGTAAAATTTGAGTTGATTTAATTCATTATATACTTGACATCTAAATAGACCTAATTTTTTTTTAGCAATGATCAAAAAGGAGCTTTGTTGAAGTCAGGGGAAAACAACATTAAATTTCTACGTCATTATTTTAAAATGTATCTCTGAATCATATTTTAAGAAAAACCTGAATTTTAACTACTTTTGTTAAAGTTACATTTATTTGAATTTTTTAAAAAATGAGTGTGAAAATATTTTTTGGTAGAACTCTAAATTGCATTGATTTCACTGGAAAAATAATCGCGCGCGAATGGCTATTTTTTGTTTTGTTTTTTTGGAGACTATATAAGCGACTTACTTTTCCAAAGTAATATTTAAAAATACATCCAGCTATGTAAGTTTCTTTCGAATAGTTTTGATAAGAGAGGGAGAAAAACTGAATTTTTAAAAGTTAATTTTCATGTTTCTGTTTGCATTTAAAATAGTTTTAAGTAGAAAAAAAAATAATAAATAAAGGAACAAAACAGTTTGAAAAGCTTTGCTTGGTTGAAACTTTTTTGTTTTTGAAAGAAGAAACAACGGAAGAATAAATTAACTATTCAAATAAATTATTCATAAATAAATCATTTTTGAGAGGAGTTGTTAATGGATAAAGTTGCTAAAGTGAGAAAAAAAACACAAATTATATTTCTATTCATTCATTACAATTTCTTGTTTCTAAGTTCTGTGTTTTTCATTCTTTAAAGTCAAATCATCACACAGATTTTGAATCCCTTTAGATAGTAAAATCACATGAAAGATTACGCAGTACACATGTGGAATTTTAGATTGAATGTTAGTTTTTATTATAGTACAGTGAATTGACAAGAACTATTTTTTGAGGCGGTTTTATATTCCTCCGCGCAAGCCGAAGATGTTGTACAGCTCACTTCCTGTCTGCTCCGCGGTAAAAATCGGATTGTTGTAGTGTTTAAGATGTTGTGAATCGCTTCGCTAGAGTTTAGACGGGGGATCACAGCTTTTATAGCTGTTAACAGTATCCCGGATTGTAAATCCAAAACAAACATGGAAAGTGCTCCAAAAGAATATGGTCGAAGATAGCCCAGATGAGTGAGTATTCTTTTAAAGCATAATATTTATTCATCGTAAAATTCATTGATAGTTTGGTAGGCTTAGCTTTAGCTAGCCTCGTAAAAACTGGGAGAAATGTTTGGGAAATATTCATTCACGGCTTAATAATCATTTACTCATTGATATAAAGTAGAAGTTGTGAAAAGTTGATCACTTGTTCAAATTTTTGTGAAATTTTCTTGTATTTTTACAATATTTTTATGGATTAATTTGCGTTTGTTTTTTATTTATTTTTCAAATTCTTACGTGTTTATTATTGTGTAAAGGGGAGGGGGGAGACTTTTATGAATGAATTTTTCGCTATGGCGTAATCTCGGATGCGGAGATTGTTTTAAACTGTCAACTTTAATTGTATTGTAGAAACTTTTTGCATCTGCTTGTTGTGACATGTAGCTAAAGCTATTGAATCTGCTTATATATAAGAGTGTATAATGTTAAACCAGTCAACATGTATAATGTGTTTTAACGTAACTGATGCTTTTTGCTCAATGTTTTTATTTTAGTATCGGAAATCTTGAGTGATTTAATAAAAGTCAGAACTAATACTTCGATTGGAAATCTAGCGAAAGTTAAATACTTCGATCGGAAATGCAACGAATTATTATTTTGAAGGCAGTTTGAAATTTCTGTATTAATGAACATCTTTTGTAATGTTTTATTTGGTAAAAAAAATTTGGATGAATAAGATAAATTTTCGGGTCTCCTAGTTTTTAGGAACTTAACGAGCTATTTTAATTACATTATTTAAAAAGTATTCTTGATTTTATGTGAAAATAAAAAAAAAAAAACGTATAACTAAATTTACTTGTATGTGACATTCAGTTATAATTTTCTAATTTTGATATAACATTTAATGCGACTATGTAGTATTACCAAATACATAAAATAGAAATACAAATACAATCATAAATATTTATGATTAAGTTGTGAAGGACATTTAATTCGAGTATGTTTATTGGGAAAATTATCATTTCAGAATAAAATTATACCATTTCATCTTTTGTGAGGTTCTTGATAAAGTGTATTATTTCTTAATATAAATATTAATTAAAAATTAAAAATATTTTTCATGAATAACATTACATAGAATATAAGTAATTATATTATCAAACTGCAGTTTTTTACTTAATTCTGAAATGGATGACATCTGAATTTAAAAATAGTGATGAATTTTATTTTATTTCTGATTGTTGTGTTTATTTTTTCTATTGTTAATTTGAAAATCCATGGGTAGCTTAAGAATTTGTCTGCATTGTGAATTTTACTTACTTATGTATTAATACCATACCATTGGTAATCTCAAGCAAATTTCAGCACTGTACCTGAAAGGAAACATTGTTGTAGGAAAACATTACTATAACTCATAAATCTTTGATGCTCATTAACATACTCTATCTGTGATGGATTGTTCTCATAGCTTTGTAGTGACCAAGGTAGCCTAGCAGCTATGAACTCATAGTTTGTTATAAGTTCGAACCCTAGTACCACTGAGGACCCACCGTGTAGAGGGGCTGATGCGTATTAAATGTACCAAGATTCAAAGAGTCGTCTAGTTAAGTGGTCCCCAACCCCTTGGGCTGGGGCCAGTCTGTGGATCAAATGGTACTGGGTTGCCCAAGTAACATTAAATTTCAATTTTATTAACCCTCTGACTGCTTAAATTTTTTGACTGAAATCGCTTTTCCCCCGATGCGCACAGTGCAAGAATAAACTAAACACTCAAAATGCTACCTTCAATTAAAATTTTCTTTTCACATCCATTTCTTTTCAACATCCATATTATCAATTCTAACTAACTAATAAAAAAAAATCCTCACAATATTATTTTGCAGTACTGGGCTAAGGTAAAGCCAACTAAAGCTACACCCAATCTTCACGATAGGAGGTTAAGTTTCCACAAGGAAACAGGCACTCCGTTAACCACTCTACATGTATAAAATCGCTTTAAAAATTACATATTTCAAATCTATATATATTAAAGAATTGAAAAATACATTTTTTCTTTCTAGAAAATATTTTTATATATATATTGTATCATGAGAAACTAAGTTGCCAGAAAAACTAATTTTAGATGTTATCACCAAAATAATACTTTTTAAAATAAATTTCAATTGAATTACAGTTAATTTCTATTTATTGCATAATATAAAAAAGTAAAATGTATAAAATTTTAAGAATATATAAAGCACTGAGAAAAAAAAAATACCTTAGAAATGCAGTTTAGTATGACAGAGTTTGAAGCAGGGTTCAAGGCAAAGTCCAACTTCATAATCTTTGCACCAGATTTGTGTTTCCTTGCGGATTTTTTTGCCATTTGCGTCTTTTTTTAACAGCATACAGCACACTGTCTAAACTAAAATCGCTTTCAGAATCTGAATCAGGAATATACACTCTGTCAATCGCTAAACGTTTTCTAGCAGAGCATTTTCTGATAAAAAAAAGAGCAGCAAAAAGTGAAATTTGAGCGCTAATACTACACGCCTTCAAATACGTCAGTTTAGTGGACAACTAATGACATCTGTTGGTGAAAACATAAATTAAGCATCTAATACTGTGTATGATTTATTTAAGTGCTTAAACAGGGAATAAACGGGATGTGCTCATTAAAAAAGGAAGAAAAACACCCATAGAAATCGTGGGATGAGCTGTCAGAGAGTTAACTGGTGTATTTCTCTCAGATTTGTGCAACTTACCATAAAAATCACTTCATGTTCATTTTTTGGTTTGACTATTTTATTCTGAAGACATTTTTACATACAATTAAAGTTAAATTATTAGATCAAAACAATCTAAAATATAAATAATCAACATCCCCTCCCCTCAGTGCGAACTATGGTAAAATTATGAAACTTTGACTGATCCATGGTGATAAAAAAGTTAGTGAGCACTGCTCTAGTTGGGGCATGGTTTTGAAGTTGAGAGTGAAGTGCCAGCATGAGCGATTGTTCTTATTATTTGACCATGGTTCAATATTACGAAGCCTGTCTCCTTTAGATCTTATGTTGATATACACTAATGTGTGACACTAATAGACTCCCACTCATACCTTTATAAAAACTCCACCCTGCATTTTTCTTCCATAAAAAGTAGATTCTAAATTTTAAATTTTTTCAAAATAAATAAAGACAATTATAAAAACGTTTTTGGTGTAGCAAGGACGTCATATCTCCATTTAGCTGAAAAATCGCATAAAAATTGAATTTTAAAAAAATCTGAAGCAAATTTTGAAAAAAAACTCTTTGAGGTTAATAGCATAACGACCTATAGCTTCTGCATGCCAAGTTTCATACTTCTGGGGTGCTTAATTTGGCCGGAATAGCTGAAACACACAAACTCTTTCTTTTATATATTAGTATAGATGAATTTTGGTTGTTTTGGGGTTAGGTAACCTATGTTAACTCTGATTTAGTTCCCTCTAGTCAAGATGCTAGTTTATACCCTTGTGTGTGTATTTAGATATATATGTACTTTTTCGACATTAGAAATAGAACTAATATTTCAACTGATTGTCGACAAAATTTGAAACAATTTGATATAAAAGTAACTGTTCTAAGGCAGTCAAATGTTAATTGTATTTACAGACATAAGCAAATTTTTTATAGATAATTACAAACAGGAAAGGCAAACAATTTTTTTGTGTGAACATAATTAGTTTTGGTACTTATGTAATATACTGTCAATCTGTTTTGCCAAATTAAAAGTGGTATTTAGTGATGTATTTTTATTTCAAGGAATTGGTTGAAGGTATAACGTACAGGTGCCTTATTTTTTAATACTTTGAGGCAGAACTTTGTAGAGCCATAAAAGTCTGTGCAAAGAGGTATTTGTGACTTGTGAGCTGCAATTTACTAATTCCTGAGCTATCTAAAAAGGGCATGTTTAATTACATTTTAAAAACATTTTTTAAATTCTTTTTGTCTGAAAAATAAAGATTTGCTAAAATTTGCTATTGGTTGTCAGTAGCATGCATTTATTTAAGTGTTGAAAAGTAAATATTAATCAAGAGAAGGTATTGAAATTCAACCATGTTATTTAACTATATAACAATTATACACACACAGAGAGGTTATATAAATAGAATGCACACAATCTTCATAGTAATTGTTTATTATGTATCAATATTTTGATGCAAATTTTTCTTTGTTACTGAATGAAATAATGAATTGCGTGTGTGTTTGTGAGATTATATGCGAAAGCTTTTGAAAGATATCTTTCAGTTTGTGAGATATAATTCTTTACTATTTATACTTGCTTTGTTTCTGAAATGCTTAATTATAGGCATTTTTTTATTATTGAACAAAAAGTTTAAATATTAAATATTTTATGTCTCCTATGAAATTTTATTAATCTTTATGGCTAGGGAGGGGGAGGGAGAACAAAGTACTCGCCTCCTGTAGTAAATTATTTCATGGTACAAAAATAGTTCCATTCTAGGAAACTTGTTTGTTTTGTTAATCTTAATAAATTGAAATGTTAGGTATGTTTTTGAATGCCATGTGTTTTTTGTTTTTCACTGATATTTGTTATTTTAAAATAATTTTTTAAAGAGATTTAAAAAAAATTTGGCATTTGCATATTAGCATCACCACAGCAAAATTGGCACCATGGGCATTGAGCCTTGATATAAAAACAATGAAGATTCTATATGGTGGCTGCGATAGCCTAGTGGTCAATGTAATGGACTTGTGGCTGTGTTTGGCATGTCATGAGTTCGAGCTCAGTACCACTAAAGACCCACTATGTAGGGTAGTGATGCACGTTAAATCTGCCGAGAGCTCAAATGTCCTCCTGTTAGTATTGTGTGGTTGGTTAGGAGAGGGGGTGCCAGCTCAGATGTCGTCCTCTTCACTTGACTGTGGTTCAAAATTACAAGGTCCTTCGCAAAAGCCCTCATGTAGCTGAGCAATGTGACATTAATATTCACTCACTCACAATAACTACATGCATTTGGTTGAGATTCAGTTGCTGTATTTTTGGGGGATTTCCTCGTGAAAGGAATGACTGTATCTTATTGGAAGGCTATTTGGTTTGAAGGAAGCAAGTTCATTATGGACCAGTTTTAACTAACTTTTTAGATTGACTAATATGTGTGTTTAAAAGGCTGATTTCAATTTAATTTCTTTTGAGCTTAATGTCTGAAAGAAAAGTGTCATGAAAGACATTTTATTTGAATCTATCTCACAGTGAAAATCTATTTGATTTTCTCTTTTCAGAATTTTATATTATAAAATGCAGAAAACCAGCAATTCAAATTAGCATTTTTGCATTTTTCTCCTTGCTTATAAAAAGTTATATCCTGTTAGAATAATTTGATTTAAAAAAAAGTAATGTGTGTTTTAGGTGTGGTATAATTCATATTTCATGTTATTTTATTTTTATTTGTTAAAATCCAATAATTCTGTTTTATGGACTTTAAAATTCATATCTCACAATGTTAGATTTATGTTTGATTTTGATTCTAAACTAATTTCTCATGCTTTTCAATTCATATTAATAGTTTCATTAGAATTGTGAAATTTTCAAATTGTAGCATTTGGAATGAATCCATCAAAAGTTATTTTGTAGAACAATACTGTACTGCTATAAAATAATGTGAAATTTTTATTGCACCCTGCATTAACTTTGTTTCAAATTTTTTTATGTTAATTTGAAATATTTCTTTCATTTTCAGTGGGAACTTTCTGGTTCGTGTCCGTGCCCAGGTCATGACCAGAGATGATTCAACTGGAGGATGGGTACCATTGGGTGGAGGTGGGTTGAGCAATGTCTCAGTTCGTAAGCGAATCATCTCTGAGGATGAGAAGAAACCTGAATATGTTATTTTTGGAAAAAGGCTATCAGATCAAACTGTAAGCTTACATTTTGAAAACTAATTCATGCATCCTTTTTATAATTTAATTTTTTCTTTTTCAAATTCATTACATTACAAAAATTTCCTTTGTGTGAAATTGGTTTCATTTTATTTCTCCTGAAGAAAAATTAGTAAGATGACACTAAATTAAATACAACAGTTTTAATACCAATTTATTTATGTCTGATTTCTTTTATGCCTGAAGTGCAGGCTAAATTATTGACCAAAAAGAAGCTAAATAAAACCAGCATCACCTGTTATAAAGAAAGTGTGCTACAGCAAAAGTACCGAGTAGTAGAATTTTATCAGAAAAGGACTTGAAAATGTTTGATACTTTAGTATACTATTCTTAATAAAAAATTTTTGGTACTGAGTAAAGCAATTATTTGTTGTAAAATGTGCACTATCTTATTAAATGCATATAAAAGCATTTACATAGAGTTTTAAGATCCTTTTTATTATAGTTACACATTGCATGGTATCAGGTAAAAAGTGTGAATGCAATAGCTAAATGGTTAAGATCACAATCTCATGGCTGGTAGTAGAATTGAGTCATGAGTTTGGGTCCTCTAATGTCACTAAAGATTCAAAGTGTGTGTGTGTGATGCATATTAAATCTGATGATATATGGTTAAAATACTTTTATTGGCTTAGTATGGAAATTTTTGCCCTCATCTCTTTATTGAGATATATCATCTGTAGTATTCCTTCTTATGTATTCTGTTAATAAATAATCAATCAGGTAATAGTTTCTTATAATGCACATTTTGTCATTGCCTGTGATGCATCAATTAAAAGAGAATAAATATATCAAAATTTAGAACTCACTAAAATCATTTAGCTTATTCAGTAGTTCGCAAATTTTTTTTTTTCAAGGGGGGAATCCATGGTCGAAAGTTCCCCAACTCGTATCATACCTCAAGACAACACCTATTGATTCGTCTGATTTTGTTGATTTATGTCAAAAACAGTAAAAAATAAATTATTGGATTAATAATTAGCATTAATTAATAAAAATAAATTGTAAAAGTACTTAATTAAATTTTACATTATTTATAAATAGGGTTATCATCAATCGTTAAAAGCTCAAGGGCTTGGGGGGGGTGTCCTGACCCCCCAGGACACCCCCCTTGTGTGCACCACTGAGCTTATTCTAAATTTTATGTGATTAACATTTTTTTCACTTTTTTTGCAACAACTACATTGACAGTTACACTAATGTATAAAAAGCTAATTTTTTTCGTGAAAATGTTTAATATATGTTTAGGACATCTTAAAAAAAATACACGAATCAGTCACTATCAATTATAATTATAGAATCAAATTCCAAACATTCCTTCAATAGATAAATTTTCATTATTTATTTTTTTATGATTTTACTTAATATTTATGTTAAAAACAGTTTCTGTATCTACAGAATTGGACTTTGTTTGCTTCTTAAAATTCAAGTCCTTTATGACTATTTGAAGTTTAAAACAAATAGTTGGAAGACTTAATTTAATCAATTTCTAATTTATTTTATCATTATTGCTATCAAGTTTATTTTGAGATTAATTTGTTGTTATGTGTTGCAAAAATAAGACTTAAAAATAAATACAAAAAAGAGGTAAATTAAATAAAGCTAAAATAAAAAATAGATGGCATTGAATTAAACTGTTTATCATAAAGATAAAAGTAATATTTTTTTTTTTTTTGTATAAATTACTTTGATATATAGAAACAATTTGACTTATTGAAAAAATGTGTTGAAGAAAATAAAATTTTTCATCTATTGCTCTTTAAATTAAACAGTTATTTTATTGTTCAGAGGGTATTGAAACATTTCAAATTTTGATTTTATTAGATATACGATGAATAATTTTAAAATTTGTTTAAAAAAAAGCGCATCCAACTATTTGGATGCGCTTTTCTCCAAAAGTTGTTGCAACCTGTTTTTATGCCTAACCTGAAAATGAATGAACATAGAAATAAGGTATTTGGAGGAAATGTTCTTGGAATATTTTTATTTATTGAATGTGACTCAAATTTGTATAAGTTTGACACAGATATGATTTGCTATAAAAAAAAAAACGCTTTTCACAGACGAATTTTTTTTAGAGAAAGTAGTTGATCAATATTTTCTATGAGAAAATATCCTAGAAACCTTACATAAGGGGATTTTAATGAGGAATGCGTTCTCCCAACTGTAGTGCATTTGCAGCAAAGATTTTCCATGCTAACTAATAAAGTTGTCAAAAGCCAAAATTGGAAGCGAAGTCCTGACATGGAGTAATCCTTGTTCCAGCTCATGTAATGAACTTGGAGGAAGACTTAAAGCAGTGTGTACCACAGTAGTCCCAAATATACTCTTTTGGATCTATTGATTTGTACAGTATTATCTATTGAGCTGGCCATTTCATTCACTCCAAGTCATGATCCTTGAGATAGTCCTCAACAAGTACAACTTAGTTAAGTCGTGCATTGTTATTCATCAGAACAAGTTCAGAACCAATAGCAGTTGTATATTGATCAAGAACCATGTCTTTGTATCTCACATCAGTCAGAATTCCTCCTTGGAATATATGCTGGTTAGTGCATGTTTCTGCAAGGAAATCCCTGCCCAAACCATGCGATTCCACCACCTCTGTAACTGCACCTTTCAATAATATTGAATTTGTTGAATCTGGTTTTTTCTTCCTTTCAAATCAGCAGATGCCCTGAATTGCTCTCTAGTAGGAACTTTGACTCTTCTGAAAAGAGTAGAGAAGCTTATTGCTGTTTGGTCCAGAAAAAATGTTCTCTCTTACAACATTAATAGGCACATTTCTGTCATCAGTATGGAGGGACGTACACAACTAGTCATCTTAAATAGAGATCTGCATCATAAAAATGTCTTCTCATTGTAGTAGTGGATATTCTTATTCCTGATTTAAAGAATTATCTATAATAAACTGAGGCATGGTGGTATATCTCCCCTTTCAGCCCAAAAGAGCTAGAAAATAGCCTCCTGAAGATGTTTCAATTCAGGGTTGACTTTGAACATTTCTAAACGCAATATCTTTAGGTTTAAAGTCATTGTTGGGACACATTGTGAACAACATTGAGACATTAAGCATCACCAGTCTGAGACAATTCCATTTCTATCTACTTGCCACCGAAATGAATAGGTTGAAGTAATTCTTGAAATTGCCAATAAGTATTGAAGGTCAACAATCATGCACAAAACTTACTCTTATTTGCACATTTTCTCCCAGTTCTATATATGTGTCCATTTCTATAAAATAAAAGTGGTAACTATATATCAGTTTTTGCATAAGTTTTCTTACAGTTTGTTATTATCATTCTTATAAAATATGAATTTTATAGTTGTCATTTTTTATTGGTGGACTTGAAAAAAAAGCATTGTACATAAACTTTTGGAAGCTGGTGTGTGTATATATATATATTCAGTTGATTAATTTTTCAGTATATTTTCATTAATAAGAACTAATTGCTTTTTCAATAGACAGTTCTCAGTTGTAGCATAAAGAAAGATTTCCAATATAATAAAGTCATGCCTACATTCCATCATTGGAGAACTGATGAGAAGAAGTTTGGTCTTACTTTTCAAACTGCTGCCGATGCCAGATTGTTTGACAAAGGTGTACGGACAGCGATAGAAGATCTTTTGGATGGTATGTTGATTTTTTAAATTAGTGTATCAATGTAAGTGTGGTTGAAATGTATAGCATCATAATTTATTTCTAAGTGCATTGTGTGTTGATTAATCATTTTCCATATAATGAAACAATAGGTTTTTTTTATGATAACTTAAAATTTGGTAATATGAATTCCTATCTTGGAAGTTCATTCTAATGCATAATTTCATTGGTAAATTTGTAGGTTATTGACTACAATTTAGTGCAATAAATATAGTATTTATTTCTTTTAACAAGGCATTAGTCAGTTTGCACTTAATGTAATAATCTCTTCATGTTAGTAGTCGTACAATAAAACTATTGTAAATCGAAAAAGAGCAAAACATATTGATTCTATTGCAAAAATAATTTCACAGGTTTTATTCAATAATATCCATTCTGTATTTTTGTATCTGTTTTGTATTAAAAATTTTAATGCTTTCAAATTTATAAAGTAGTTGTTTTAATCATAAAGTTGCACCATTAGATTTACCCATACAATTTTTTAAATATATAATATCGAATTTTCCTGTTGTCTTGGAAACCAGATAGAAATTTTAAGCTATGTAGTATGAGATCTCAATGTTGCTCATTTTATAGATTTAAAATTTTCATGGACTCAAAGTGTTAAATGTATTCTTATTTGATCCTTATTTTAAAAATGACACATATATATTTAAAAAAAGAAACCTGATTCACTAAAATTTACAGCTTTTTCAGGAGTTGGATATGTTCACAATGTGCATGGAGATGATGATTTGGGAGATGATGATGTTTTTATGGTAATTCCTGAATGCCAGTTCCTTTTTTTCAATTGATTCTTTGAGACTAAATCTGTAATATATAATCTTTTTGAAATTTAACTTGTTTACAGGGTATATTGGGGAGAAATGATTCAAAAATTTACTACATTTTTTCATTTGATTTTGAAAATAATTTTAGTGAACTTTTAATTTTATATAAGAATATATGAAAATATAAGTTTATTTTACTTTTAAATTAAAAATAATTTTTAAAATTTCTTATGTGCAGTTTAAAAATGAACTTAAGTCTTCAATCACGTTTTGTAACTAATTTTTTCTGATTTGTATCTGACCATGTTTTCAAAGGCATTTTTTTTTTAAATCTGCAAGAAAAACTGATATTTTTGATAAATTTGAATGTAGTATTTAATTGAATTAATATTTACTTGTTTGTATTACTAAAGTAAATGAATAAAAAAAAAGACTTGAGGAAATTTACAGTATACATCTAAATTATTAATTTAAGATGGGTGAATTCTAGGTTTCCTTTTCCTGATATGAAATATGTTATTCTTCTTGACTGTTCATGTATGCTAAAATTAACCAAAGTTTTGTATAATAGAGAGCTTAATATAAATGAGAATTAGAATGCATTGTATTTGAATTGATAAAAGGGCAACTGTATATACAAAAATCTTCCTGTAGAGTTCATATCACATTAAGTTTGAACAAAATAAAATTTCAATACACATTAAATAGTTTTTTTTCCACTAATAATCATATAGTTTTTGTATGTTATTCATTAGAGAATAAATCTTGACCAAGCTTACGTGTTTTTTTATGTATATACAGTTGTAGGAATATAGAGTTTTTAACGTATATATGTTTTATATCAAATAGATTTAAAGTAATTTGTTCTTGTTTATTTATTGAAATGAGTAGTGGTAAAAGTTTTGAGTATGGTACATTATAATTTTGACTAAAAGATTAAATTGAAAAATTCAATTCAGTTATTATTAGTGATGTTTCTAGAAAGAAATTAACTTTTATTAATTTTTCCTCATTGTATGGCAATACAATGAGACCCTTTTTACACCTACAAATATACTTTTGATATTAATTTTATTTGTTTGAAAATTGAGTCAGATGATAAAATTAATTGGTTGTTTTCTTTTTATTGTTGGTAATCTTATTTTTAGACCTTGATTGTTTTATTTTTTTAGAAAGCATTTCTGAAAAATTCCATTAAGATCATTAAATTGCATTGTGTTTAATGTTAGTGTTTGTTTCCTCTATACTTAGACATTAGAACTGCCTGTGGAATCTCGATCCTCCACAGGCTCCAGTAGCGAAAGTGCCAATGGAGCAAACACCTGCAGGCCCACTTCTGCTACGTCCAGCATCCCGGGTGATACATTTTCAATTTCTTCATCACCTTATACTCATCCACATTCTAATCAGCACCATCTTCACTGCATTCACTTCATGAAACCTTCACGCACGATGCCCGGTGTCAGCAGCAGTGGCGCTAGTGGCCTCACTTCATCGGTCAGTGTGGGAGCTGCAGAACTGCTGAAGGCACAAGCTGAAGAAATATGGGTGAAGGACAGGACAAATCTCAAAGATTCCAACACAAATGGTCATGAAAATGTCGAACTTGCAACCTTGGGAAGTTATTCCTATGTTCAGTTCTCAAAGGATAAGGGAGAAAAAAGTGCAGATCATGAGTATTGCTATCCAGCCATTGAGACTGTGATGGGTGGCAAGGAGTATTCCACTGATAGCTTAAAGAAATCTGTTTCAACAGTCAGTAGTGAGCCACCTTTACTCCCCAGCAAGGGAAGCTCAAAAGAATCTCGTAGGCAGTCCTCACCATCACAACTGAGGTGTCGCCTCTGCCTCGATGAATACACTGAGGATAATAATCTTCCTGGCAGTTGTCGCTTTGGGCCGGATAGAACGTTAAATTGCATCAACAATGCAACTTGCTTTTCCTGCGCTCAGTGCATGCTCTATCATTGCATGTCAGATGCAGAAGGAGATTTTAACCATCACCCATGTGCATGTGAAGCTTCTGATGATCACTGCCGCAGACGTTGGGCTGGCCTTGCCTTGCTTTCAATATTTGTTCCCTGCCTCTGGTGCTACCTGCCTCTTCGTGCCTGTCACCGCTGTGGAGTCAGATGTGGTCACTGTGGAGGTAGACATCAACCTGAGTAAGCATTGGTGTCCAATTGCTTATGGGCAACTAAGTTTTACTTGGGTACACACACTGCCTAGAATCTCAAATTTTCATTGTGAGATTCTTTCATTTTTTTGCCAAAGTGTATGCAAACTTGATCTGTTGGATGGCCAATTACTTATATGGCCCCAATTTACATTATGAGCACCCACCAATGTAATATAATTTATGTTACCTGTGTAGATATTCCTTCAAAGCTGTTCCCTGTTAGGTGTTTCAGTTCATATTGAAAATAAACCATATGTTCACAAAAACATATATATATATATATTGTATTTAAATATTTACTAATTTTCATGCATTTCCCCCCTTTAATTACCAAGCATATTTTAGAAAATGATTTTTGTAATCTTTTCTATTCCATGCTTCTTTCTTACCATTTCATTGTGATGAATGTAATCTCTGTATGTTGTTTTTCAATTCTTGTTATGTATATGAACTTTATTTTATATGCTTATAATTACTAATGATTTTAATGTTGCAAATTGAGATCTTTCTTTTATATTGAAATTCATGAATTATTTCCATGATTCTTTGTTGTTAAATTATTGTATTTTTTTATATATGTTAATTGTGAAAATTAACCTTCATAGATCTATGTAGGAGGGAGGGCTATTTGCTCAAATATGGATTGATACCTATTTCATGCTGTAGTTCTTGGAACAAACATTTATCATAACTATTAAATTTGTGCCTTATAAAGTGGCAAAGGATTATTTCAAATGAAATGTATCTTTCTATTTGGGTATATAGAAATTCTCCAATTCTTGTGTAATGAGTTGGTGTTGTACTTGATATATTTATACTGTTTAATTGTGATCGATGGACAATGTATTCATTTTCTGTAACTGTATGCATTTGTAAATTCTTGTAATTTTAATTCTTTTTGCGATAAAAAAAAAAGTGTTGCTTTTTTTGAAAAAGTACTGAATTTTACAAGTATAATGTTAAATATATTTAAAAAATTGCTATATCTAATTTTCTTTTAATCCTATTATCCTCTTCTGGTTATTTCTACCAGTGTTGTACTGTAGAATGAGATGAATGAAAAATAGTTATAATTGTTCAGCTGTTTAACAATAATTAATTTATGAAATTGTGGTATTTTATAAAGTAGTGTAAAACTTTTTTAAACCTTTGCAATGTTTAGATGTTCAATATTTGTATTTAAACAATTTATTTATGAAATTTAAATTTGTTCTTTCTCAAAAAGGACCTGGTTTTTTTAGAATAAGATAAATCCTACAAGTTAGTTACATAATTTGATAAATAAATTCTCAGTGTTTACAATTAAAAAGCAGCCCCCCCCCTCCCATTTTTTACTTAATAAGTAGTTAAACTTTATTACATTGGAGAATTTAATCAGTACCAATATGTTCAATATTTAGATCCTATAGTTTTCATGCAAAGCCAAATAAATGCTGTAGATGCTTATTGCTACGTTTCTTTAAAAAAAGAAATGCACTTACAGATTTATAACTTTTTTTTAAAAAAAAAGTGTTTTAAATTGTCTATTGCTTTTTGTGAAATTTTATATTGGGGTGTGTATGTTTTTATATGATTCCAAATTGGGCTTTTCTTGATATTAGTATTATTTAGTCAAATATTGTAATTCAATTAAATGTTTCCTTTTTATTTTTAAAGTAACAATTTCATGTTCTACCTCGTTTTTCCTTTATACATTAACATTTCAAATGTATATTGTGATCAATTTTAATACAATGTTGATGTTTATATTTATATGTATTTTAAGTGATCAAAATAAGAAAATTTTACTACAGTCTACCTTTGCAATAATGGATCAACTTGAAAGAACTATGTTTGTTATTATTGCCCGAGAGCATCATACCTAGTTTGAAAAAAGAGCAAAGTACAGAAATTTAATATAAAACATATCTAAATTGATATATTGTTTAAATGAAAAGATTTAATTTTTGTGTGTGCTTATAATATGTGTAAAAGTAGCTATGCTTCTCTAAGTGCAGATGTTATAAACAAAATCGTTATATTTACATGCAAAAAATAGGTAAAGCATCTTGCAGATGAATGAGCATATTACCCCCCATTTTTGTTAATTATTAACTGACTGCATGTTTTGCCTTTATTATTTAATTAGTTAGGCTATGGTGAATTCTTTTAAAGCAAAACAAAAGCGCACCTTGAGTGCAGTTTAAATTTTGTTGATTTTTATAACAAAAGTGTGCTGCTTCTCAAAAAATTTTCAAATTCATAGAAATGCTTGCTTTTAATAAATTTCGGATTACTATTGTATGACAATTCAAACAGCTTAGAGAACTAATGTTATTTATTACTGTAAGGGAGGATTTTTTTTCTTTGATTATTACTTTACTGTAATCAATAAGATTACATTAATCAAGTAGCAGATAAATTTTTTTGATCTTCAAAACTTAATAATTACTTTATAGGCTTTTAAATCCATTGGGTTTCAAGATCATTGCATCATCATTTAGAATTGCATTACTAAGTCAGTTATCATTTTGTATTTTGGTTTAAAACTCTGAGGTGTTATATCTATTATATGTAACTCTAGTATGGAATTAATGCAATAAAACCAATTAATATGTATAAATAATGTGTCTATTAAAGGTCCAAACGTGCAAGGGTGGACTGCAATTATGAAGGTTAGCTTCTCGTGTATTAAATGTGTAACATTTTTTAAAAAGCTAATAATAGTTTTAATTGACTGAAATTTTTTTAAGTCATTTGGTTTTGATTTAAAATATTAACCAATTCTAATTTTTTTAATTAAATGTTAATTGCAAGCAATCAATCAAAATATTCTGTAACTTCTGAAATCTGAATTTAAAAAAATTTGTTTCATCCAAATGAAAGGCATTTAAGAAATTAACCAATGAATAAATGCGACTTTTTAAAAATTTTCTCATCAAAATGAAATTACTATGGTTGTGATCATCTGTGCTATGTAAGTGAAATCTTGCATGTTATTAGCTTCTATTCTGTGTGTGTGTGGGTTGTAGATTATTCATCAGATTACCAAAGTATTTTCTTTGTTGTGTTGCTGTGGATGTGTATATAATATGAAGACCAAATTGATGAATGAGCTTGAGAGACGTATTTTGTGGAATAAGGAATTCTAAACCAACCAGTATTCTTGCCAATTCAGTGTAGTTTCAAGACATAAGGATTTTTTAAGGCAGCTATTGTTATTTCAGAAATTCAATCAGCTTTTCCAGAGCAAAACTCATCCTTGCTTGTAAATAATAAATATTGTGTCTGTGTGTGATAACCCACTGTTGAATATTGTATTATGAACAGGAAAAAAAAAGTTGTATTTGTTTTCAGTCAAAACTTGAGATTTTATGGAAAAGATTTTGACATTGTTCATCAATAAACTATTGATGGGTTTATAACTGATTTTTCTTTTCTTGTTTAGTGTTATGCATACTTTGTTTAAGTGATTTTCTTCTTTTCAGTGCATCTTTTTAAATGTAACCCTCTCCTATTCGACACAAAAATTCTTAATTGTTTTAACTCTAAAATTCTCAGAATGAATTTAATTGAGACATTTCAATTATATATCAGTAAAAAGTAAGATGTAATTGTGTACCTTTTCCAATAATTATATTTTACTTATGCATAAAGAATATTAATTTTTTATGGAACACATTTTCAGACAGAAAAGACTCAACATTTCATGAAAATTTGCAATAGTTTTAACTCATACATCTCTGTTCATGATACAGAATTTTCAAAATATTCCATGAATAAGTCATTTTTTTATTTAAAGATATAAAGTGATAGTTCATTTATAGCATTGTCAAAGGAGAAAAGAAATCAGTAACATGATAAAGTATAGTTGGAATGTAATATTTATGTTGAACTCATATTTTCGAAAAAAATATTCCCAATCCAGGTCTTATCTTTAACAAGTAAATACAGCCTTAAAGAAATCAGCTTTTAAATATTAGATATAGCAAAGACTATTTACAATTGAAAACAACCATTAAAAAAAACCTCAAAGATTTTAAAAGAATTGTCTCATCAAATAGAAAAATTTAGGCTTAATTTAGTTCTCCTTGGGTCATTAATATATCAACTATATCCAGTAGTAATGAATTTTCCATTCATTGCTACTGGTATTTGTAAAAGATACATGAATATTTTTAACGACCAATTGAAAGCACTAGACATGAAAAACATAAGAATGTGTTTATAATATACTGTACATAGCATATATTTTTTCCATAGAAATTTTTTTAAATGAATATTGAAAATAAAACCAATTAAATTGAATTAATGACTAAAAAATTGTTCTTTTATTTCAAAAGAAACAATTACAAACAATATTTTGTAACTAAATGACCAATTAAGATCCAAATGGAAAAGATAACATGTGAAGAATACAATAAGACCTTAGAATTATTTTTAGATGGCTAAAACAATATAGGATGCTTCTTTTGCACATATTTAATATATATTCTTTTAATATTTTGAAAGCAATGATTAATAGATATAAATCCAATATTTTTAAAATCGCACTCAGAAATAAAGTTTAGAATGTGGCCATACATGCTATATGGGTATTATACAATCAACTTTAAACATTTAATATTCCGTTAATTACATTGAAATATACATGTATTAACACATATTCAAAAGTATAAAATGAAATAGTATATAACAAAGTATTTCATAAAGGGGGGAAAAAACTTTTTCATCTATATTTTGGAATTTACAATATTCTTTTAAAAAATGTTGAAGGAATTCAAAAGGTTGATTAAATCTTTATTATTTGTATCTCATTTTCTGAGAAACAAGATGTGTGAAAAGGGGAGGATTAGTGAAAGTGTATTACTTGTTATAGACACTTTCACTAATCCTGGAAGAATCTAGCCTTTTCTCTCATTAGTCAATCTATGTAGGATTTTTCACACATCTTGTATTTGTAGATCTTATAGTAAAACTGAAAGAGGCTCACATCTTGACTATATATATATATATATATATCGCTGTTTTTATTCTAGTCTTCAGTAAACATTAAATACATAATTAAGGTACAAATGATATGAGTGAAGGTAAAAATTAAAAAGAATCCACAGAATGACATGTTTTTACATGAAATAAAAATACATCATGCAATAAGATTCATTCAAATATAAATAATAGCACAAGTACTTTTAAGATCTTGAATATCTTACAAAGAAATTAATTATTTGATAAGCACATTAAAGTTGGAAATTCTATTGAAATGTCAAATTTATTGAAATGTGTGCCAAATGAAAAACAATTTCCTCCACCTCCAGTTATAATAATAATATCTTCATGAACATAACTGCAGTGATTGCTAAGAATAAGAGGATACTTAGGATCATCATACTAAAAAATAAATACAAATATAAGTGACATTAACAATTAATACAAATTTTTTTAGATATTTTTACAAAATTTTCTTATTTTATTTAATGTTAGCTAACATTTTCTAATTTCAGAAAAAAGTTCCCTCCTTCCTCTTTTATTGCTAAATAAATTATCCATAATATTAAAAAAAAATGTTTTTTTTAAAAAAATTAAATATTTTATTGCAATAATTTTCTTTGTGATTTTATTAAAGGATCTCACAATCATAAAGGTAGCTGATAGAAAATAGTTAATAGTTTAATTGCTATAACCACAGGAAAACAATAACTCTCCAAAAAATCAATTGTATGTATTTTAGAAATACATTAGGCATAATGTCTTGAATCATATGAGATGAAGCAACTGATGTTATGCATAATCAGAAACAATTTCAAAAAATTTGAATGAAAGCAGATTATTTAAATACAAGTTTAACTCTTTATAACTCTATATGTAACACAAATTCAAACATGCATTCTTATATAGATGCTTAAGATAGAATTCAATTAATTTAATAGATATAAATTGAAATTTTTTAAAGAGTATTAAATTTTGTTAAACATGATAAAATAAGATAGCAACAGGTTAAATTATTCAAAACTTACTCCAAGTGTAAATTCAAAGGCAGTGTTTGTTGTTAAATCTATCATCCCAACACTATAAGGTACATAAGAAAGGCCAGTTATTCCACCCACAAGTAAGATGACATTATTATAATAATGTGTAGTGTGTGAATATCTGAAAAATAAATATATATGTAGATGAAAAGTAAAAACTATTTTTTATTAATTAGCTTTAATGATATAGTTACAGAGCAGAAATTAAATATATTCATTTCTAATACAAACACAACTGAAATGGTACCTCCATCTCCTTCCACATTATATTGTAGGAAAATGCAAGTTTCCTTATATTTTAACAAATTTAGAACTATTGAATTTAATTTTCTGCAAGCAATTTTTGATATGAAAGATAGCATTTTTTTGCTTAAGAATACATGGCATATCCAAAAAGGTATTTAATTTTAATCTTAACAGAAAACAATATAGTTTCAACAGATGCTTAAATGAAATTGTTTAAAAAGTGGTGAATTTTGTTTACTAAAATTTCACGAGTATCCATTCTTCAAATATTAGTATAAATAATTTAAAAAAATATCTTTCAAATTAATATTATTAGTTCTAAGTAACATACAGAAACAAAATCAATTCTTTCTAACACTTAATAGTTTACTTTTATTAGTTTTCATAAATTGTATTTTAAAATTCAATAATAATAGTTCATTTAAACATCAAAAGTGAAACAGTAACTTTTAAATAAAGATAATATTTCAAATTAATAGTAAAATCTATTATTGTTTTAATATTAAATTATAGAATGTTTTATTTATTGGTAACTTAAAATTTGATATAAAGAAAGAAATCTCATTTATTTTCAGTTGAAAATAAAAGTTTTTCCAGTTGGTTAAAATATATTTACCTTGGTAATAAGCCTTCAACTTTTAAAACTGACCAAGTATAAGTTTCAACATCAAATATATGAACAGAATTAAGAATTTCTTCTTCTTTTGATAAACCACATGTTATATACACTTTTTGTCCAACACAAATAGAACCATGAGAATGCCTAGGAGATGGTGTGTACTCCTGATGTGGTACCTAAAATGGGGGGGGGGGGAGCTTGAAATAAACTAATATATAAATCTAAATTTACATAAAGAGAAATTGAATTAAAAAGTAACTGCTACTTTTAAAAAAAGGAACAATATTCTGAAGCAATAAAAATACATTTAATTATAAAGAAAATGCATTAATTTACTTACTTCAGAAAAAGACCAAGATTCTGAATTCAAAACATAGCAGCAATCTGATACATCATTATTGGATATCCAACCACCAAAAATGAAAATATTTTCTATGCCTAAAAACAAAAACAAAAAAAATAGTAAGTTTCACATGAAAAAAATCTCAACTCAAAAATAAAAATTTTAATTTAAATAAAATTTTTAAAAGTTTTAAAATTTAAATAAAAAACATTGATTTATAAAAACATATTTTTATATAATTACCAAATAAATATTAAATGAGAGATTTTGCTAAAAATTTTTATAAGTAAGAAATGTCAGCTTAATTCTTTAAATTTGCATAAAATGATGCAAGGAAAAAAATAAAATTTATTCTAAAAATTACATATATAAAATGATTCGGAGTCCCAGGATCAGAGACCAAAATTTAATCATAATGCACAGTATATTTTGTACTACGGTTAATATATTAGAGAATTAATTAGAAAATTCATTTATATATATGTATATATTTATTTTTATAATAATTTTTCCCCCAGAGTATGTATATATGTATTTTCAAGAAATACACACACATAAAAAATTCTCAAAGAGCATCTTTTTATTCATAATGATATAAAAGACAAATATTTATGCAGCATATCTAACCTATAACATAAAAAATAAATGTCATACCAATTTTTCAGGCTTTTATATTATTTCCAAGCTTCTTGGTCTTTGAAATAATTAACCATTTCTTATTGGTCTTTAAAATAATTTATCATTTCTTATTGGCCTTTAAAAGTACTTTTATCTTCTTTATTCTTATTTCCTTAAAGTTATTATATTATGAATCATATTTAATTTTTGTATAAATTACATATCTTATATAAATAACATTTTCTGAAACTACAATTATCAATACAAGCAATTTGTGTATTCATAGAGTGTGGAAAAGATGGCACTACAAACTTAAAAAAAAACTTTAATTTTTTATATTTTCACAATATTATTACACATAACATTATTAAATAGACTATAAACAATAATTTTCTATATTATATCTAATTTGTAAAAAAAACTTCATTTGTGGAGACATTTAATACATATACTGTAAATTCTACAAGTTATTACATTGATTAACAAAGGAATTTCTCAATAAAAAAGTAATTGTATACAAATCACATATATATCTCACACTTTTTAATCTTCTAACAAAATGTTTTCAATATATTACTCATTTTCAAGCTTTTTGGCAAAGCAAATTTTTTGACGATATTCAAGATTTTCATAATTTTTAAAAATCTCTGAAGCATTTGCTTCTTATTTTTTTCATTATTTTGTTTTCACAGTTTTGATTCCCATATAACTTTGTGTTTTACCTATTAAATTTTTTACCTAAATATGTCAATAAAGATTTAGTAATTCTTTAAACTTACTCACCAGCTATGAGAACAATGCATGCAGAATGCCTCCATGTAGGTAATGGCATATCAGTTACTTTTTTTGCAATAAATGAATCTTTAGGTTCATGGTTTTCAATAATGTTCTCACAGTTGATAGAAATAACAGAGCTGAAAATTTTCTTTGGTGATGAACGACCTCCTATAACTATTAAAGTGTTATTGGATAATTTGGACATTGTATGGAACATTCTCTCTCCTGAAAATAAAATATTTGTTTTTCAAAAAAATACTTCATAAGTTATTTAGTAACTTAACTAATTTATTTACAAGAAATACTAATACTAATTGACAAATTTTTAAAAAAAATTATCACTGCAATTAAAGTTTTATTATTGTTTGTTTATTAAAAAAGAAAAAACTTTTAAAATGTCGACCATAATTCCATCTAAAAAACTCCCATTTTAATAGTCTTATATAAATCACTTCTTAGCCTTTTATATGTGCTTTATGCTGATATAATCGACTCCATTATATAATTTTAAGGCTTACTTTTTTTTAGCAAGTATGGTGCCACATGCATAAAAAAAGCAAATAAGGAATTGAAGTAACACAATTATTGAAACAGAAATGACTAATGATAGCAAAATTTTTATAAAACATGCCTCAAAAAACATTTATCTATCATAAACTATATCAAATGCAAATTAATACTGAACCGCTTTTTTTAATTATTCAATTCTTCTACAAGAGATATAATTATTTATATTGTAGTTTAGTTACACAGTCTATTAATTTATATATGAATGCATAAAAACGAAAATTTATGCATGTAATTAGGCCATCATTTCCATATACACATGCCTATTTTCACCAGTAATGAAACTAATTTTCAAAAATAAATTATAACAATGATAAATTTCTCAACATTCTTGTTTGAATTAAAATAAAACTCCATAAAAGTTTTTTTTTTATCAGAAATCCAAGAAATGATGAAAATAGAGAATTCTCCCCCAAAATATTTTAAGAGAACTGTAAAGCCTCTACTTTGGTTTTAAAGACTTCAAACTACTTCTTATTATCTGGTTTTTCCTTGACATGCTTTAGAATCTGACAATTTTAATGTTGCAGTTTTGATTTACTTAATATTTCTTTCACTGTTTAGGCAAACATTGTGTATAATATTAAATTCATAAAAAAGGTGAATATATGTTCGGTTTCATTTCTTAAAAAAATTCCTTTATGTTGAGCACAAGATATTTCAGCAAGCAACTTATAATGAAAAAGACCTCTCAGTATCTTCTAAAAAATAAAAAGACAATTCATTTCTAATCACATTGAAGAATGAAACATTTGTTCTAGCTTTATTTAAAAAAAAGTGTTTTTGTTTAAATCAAAGTTATGACATAGCTTGCTTTATATTCTTTTATGTGAAATTCTGAAAGCTTCTAAATATTTAATTGAATGAATATAATTTGGCATCATTATCATGAAGGAATTTTGGTACGAAAACCAAGAAAGAGATTTATCTAAAAAGTCCTTGAAAACTAAAAATTATCAATCAAAGAAAAATAATAGAAGTAAAATTGATACAAATTTTTTATACCAAAATATTTTTTTTTTTAGTATATACAATTTATTTAAATGTAAAACTCTGTTATAAATAACACAATTCAGAACAAAATAATTGTCACAGTTTCAATATAAAAATTTCAAATCAAAAACTATAAATATTTCTATTTTTGATATTTATTTCTTCTCACCTAATTAGAAAAACATTGAAATAATAATATTAAGACATTTTAATTGGTTTCAAGCATTTGTGAAACTATTTACTTAAAAATATATTAGTTTGTAAGAACCTACATTAAAAATAAATTGAATAATCTTTTTACTATTACTACTCTTGAAAAAAAGATTTTTTACCCAATATGTTTCGATATATAGCTACCATTTTCTTATAATAAAAATCATCACAAGCAATGGCCAATCAACAATTCTATTTCTAGCTTTTAATTTAAAAAATATAACTCCTTAAAACTGTTTTAAAAATGAAATAATAATGATTCTAAGCAAAATCACATAATACAAAATGTTAAAAGACAATAAACAGATTTTTTTTTTTTTTTTTACTTTTCATTAACACATTAAAAAAAATTAATTGAAAAATATTTTCATAATCTGTTTGTGACAAATGAAAATAAACTTTCAAAAAAAATCGTTTTAGATACTGTTTTCTAGTTAATTATTGTTTTTAAAAAATTAAATACCTAAATCATCCTGTGCATCTGAGGACAGCATGGTGTAACAACTTTGAGAAATAGTATCATAACAGATCAATCCTGGCAGCCTTTGATGTCTCTTTTGAAATTGACCAAATCCTCCAAACATAACAAGACAATGGGGTGACAGCAGAGCTACTTGATGACCAAATCTAAAAAAACAAACAAATGAAATATAAAGTTGTAATGTGTCTTACAGTGGTTTAAAAATATATCTGAACAATGGTAACTATCATATCATGGGTTTTAAACAAAAATTTGTTTAAGGCTGTAGTAATGTAGAAGTAAACATTAAATAAAAAAATAAGCTAAAACATCATCAGCTTATTATATGAATAAAATATTCATTATATTACCATGAAAATTCTTATATATATAGCAGTAAATAATTCAAAAGAAGACTAATAAATCCCAAGAATCCTAAGATCAGACCGGAAGAACCAAGAACATGGAACCATGACAAACCAAAAAAGAGAAATGTAGCTAGAGGGGAAAACTATTATGATTTCTCGAGCTGTCACTGGTTTAGGACAGTGAAACAGGATTAAACAATGTTTTGTGAGATCTCAACCTTCTCCTGCAGCAGAAATATTTTCTACACAACAGCTCCCAGTATAAACTAAGGCAAAAGCCTAAAACCCACGTGGGTGAATATAACAGCAATAGAATAGAAATTGCAATATTAAATTACCATAGGAATCCGGAAGAAATAGACAAATATAAATATGTATAAACAAAAATATTTGCAAGAGAGGTTAATAATGAATATAACCATAATTAACAATAATGTAAATGAGCAAAGAAACTCTAATCTTACCCGATGTATACAGATTCCACAAATGTACTGACTCAATGCATTAAAAAAAACCACAGCAATACTAAGAATAAAGGTGCCATCTATATATATTTTTAGTAACTAAACTTATATATATATATATGCCCATTTAATGCCCATGTAAACGTCTACTTTGGTATGTTGGAACCATAGCTTGGCAAATTTTAGAATAACTGGAAAATTATAAACAAATAATGACAACACATAAGGTTGTCACACCAATGTTTTGCATCAACTCGAATGCTTGTGTACAAAATATTTCAATTTGTTCAAAAGATTTCATGCTGGAAGTTGCATTAATAAAAGAAATCAATTTAAAAGTATATCATTTGGATTTTTTTCTAAAATAATAATCGTGTACAGTCCATTCAAGTAATAAACCAGCAATATATATATATTTAATATATATATATATATAAATATCTAATATATAAAATTCTCCTGTCGCAGTGTTTGTAACCAAACTCCTCCGAAGCGACTAGACAGTTTCTTATGAAATTTTGTGCGTATATTCAGTAGGTCTGAGAATAGGAAGTAAACTATTTTTCATTCCAATATTGCAATTAGTTGAGAAGATATTAATTAAAAACCTTAAAACACCTGTCTGTTGTTTCGCTTGGCATCGAAAATCGGTTTCGCGCCAGATGCGAAAATTACTCTGTCAGAGAAAAAAGAAAACCCAGACCCAAAGAAAAATTATAGGAAGATAAATACATCACTGTCATTTAGGAAAGTTGTAAATAATATATTTCTGGTGAGCTTTATTCCATGTGAAAGAGTTTTATGATATTTCAAAAAACACAGATTTATTTTTTATGAATCTAAATGTATCATCAATTTGCAGTGCTATAATTATTTATTCCCATTTTGCTCAAGATAGTTCTCACATTCAGCTAATTAAGTGATCTCATATAGATCAATAGGGTTAAAGTGTTGTATAGGGGAGGGGGGGCTTGGCGATGTCAATGTTATTTTGCGAACAAAACCGATTGCGAATCTACTTCTCTTAGTGATAGGTGACCGGAAGCCAGAATTAATTCGTTATCTCACCATAATATCTATATAAAAATCGCCAAATTGAAAGGGCCCTCCTATACTACACTTTAAGCAATCAATAGTTTTCAACACGTGTCACGAGCTCTCGCCAACAACAACTATTGTGATACCTGTATAAACCATTTCTGCATATTTTCAGACATTTTGAGTTCTTATTTATTATTTATTAGTTTATTTAATATTAAACGCCAATTAATAAAACTGTAATATTCAGTGCGCTCAAAATTTTCGGGAATCATTTTCAATGTAAAGAGAAATATATACGTATTTTATAATTGTGAAAGATAGAGGTAAAATAATAAAAAACAGATACATTATCAGTATACTGTTTTCTAGCATTAAGTACTTCAATTTGATCTATTTGTGTATTTTGTACAATAAATAATGCCAGCAAGACTCAAAGGGTCTGATTTAGGCCATTGAATTACTAAATCCACAGCCATGCGAAATACAAGAGCTCAAAGAAAAGATGAACAAATCCAACAGGATAATGAAGATGTACGTGTGAATATGGTGCAGTTGCATAAAGCACAATCACAAGAGGTACGAGTTGAACAAAATCAACAAAGACGAGCACGTCGATTCCTATTTGACACACTCAGAGCAAATGACCAACAACGCCAACAAGTACACTGAGCATTTACATCCGATTCATTCCGTCGTCTAGCATTCGAGTATGAGCTCAATGTTAAATATTACGCTCATTCGAACAATTGGTGCTATGGACAAGGAATGTCCGCATTGTGTAATGCACTTAAATTTAAAGATGAGCCAGCCGGGATGTGTTGCGCGTCAGGAAAAGTGCAATTCCAATTAGATTGGCATTCGCATTGACAATCAATAAGTCTCAAGGCCAAACGATGTCTGTTTGTGGCTCAGATTTGGGCACACCATGTTTTTCACACGGACAATTATACGTGGCATGTTCTCGTGTGGGTAAACCATCCAGATTGTTTGTGTTGGCTAAAGATGGACTCACTAAAAATATCGTACACTCCATTGCACTAAGAGACTGATAATGTTATTTTTTAATTGTCATAATTTGTGATAGAGATGTAATTTGAAATTTATTAAAAATAATAAAAGAACAAAAAATTCAAAAAAGGAATGTTTGGTGCTTTATTACTTTTATAAGCCGTCATCGTTCACAGTGCATCATTCCTCTTTCAGTCACATATACCACATCCCCACACACTTATAATGAGTTAGTTATTTTTTATTTGACTACCAAAATACTCACTAGAAATAATTTATTTGGCAAAACAACGTTTGCCGGGTCAGCTAGTATATATATATATTTATATATAAATATATATGTAGTATATATACAAGAGGAGCAACATGACAAGAGGAGTACTTATAAGTTGATGTGTTGTGATTGATGAAATAATGAAAAGTGCAGCAGTTTATTTCAAGGATTCTACATTTTGTTCTGTACCCCAAGCCATGACTGGAGAGGAATCCTATTTTAAGCATCGATTGTGAGAGAGTGCCATTCATCCTCGTGTTTGGAATAAGTCAGTCGAAGTCAAAGTAGTTATGTGAGAGATAGATTGAGTTGTACTGGGCAGGAAGTTTACCCCAACTGACATATAAAGGACTGGGGATTCCTCACACATACACACACATATATATATATTAAATTTGGAAAATACATTGTATGAAGTAAGGAAATTCTAAATAGATACATTCTACAGATACATTTTTATGAAATTGTACTGAAATTTTTCATAAATAATGGATATATTAAAAGGGACTTTTCATTAAATCTTCACAGTAAAATATAAAATCATTTAAGTGTTTACTTATTTGTTTTTAATATGATTATTATTTTAATATAATAACATAATTGAGTTCAATGCATATACAAATTGAAATTTATATAAACAAGTTTTTGACTTCACCAAAGACTGAAAACTAGTAATACTAAACACATATCATACGAGCTGAGTCAATCTTTTTTTACCTTTGTAACAATTCCTGTGCTGGTCTGCATGTGATGCTTAAGGATCCAAGTTTTGTATAATCAAAGGTAACTGAATCATCTGTTTAAAGAAAATGAATTCTATGAAATTTTTATGATAAAAATGATAATACAAATGAATTGCTAATAAAAATTATAAAAATATGCAAGAAAATAATTATAATCCAATGAAATACTATTATTTTAATGTATAAGATTACAATTTTATGTCTTATTAAATTAACTTTGTATTTAAAAATTCAGATTTCACACATATACACATTTTACTTAACGTTTTCTAAAATTTTTGTCATACATTACACATAAAAAAAGGATAACTGTCTCTAAATTTAACATGAATTATAATTTTTAATGTTATTTTTCCCAAAATATTTCCATAGTAAATTTCACTTCTAATAAACAAGTCCTGTTTTGTTTAATTTTTTTAAAAAAAACAACAACTTAGTATTGTTAATTTATTGCAAAGAGAAAGATATAAAAGCATATATCAATGACAAGCTAAAAAACAAGTCCAAGCTTTTCTCATCAAATGGTTAAAATAATACTTAAAAAAAAATAGCTTAGTAATCAATACACAGAAAATTCAAATAAGTTTTAGTGAATTTCCAGCTTGTCGCAATCTCTTCAATAGATTAATTGATAACACACGTAGCACACAAGAGCTATTGGAAATGGTCCTCAAAAATTTTAACCAAGTACAGTGATAAGGACACCTGAAGTGGCATCGTTTTTTTCCAAACTTGCACACCATCCCAATATAAAGACTTTGAACCTTGACAGAATTAATATGTATCAGCACTCTACATGACAGGCCTTTAGTGCTACTTGAGCACATGACTTTAAATACAGTTAACTATCTGTAAAATATTATATTTCAGTTATGCACTAATGCAATAATGAAATACAAACTTATCTCTTCAGCTCATTCAAATAAAGACCCTTCAATTAGATTGTCACAAAATGCATATGGCAATAAACTCTGTAATTTAGAATAATTAGATAAGTTTTTTGCAGTTCTAGCATTTCACAAATGTTACTAGGGAAAAAATGGATATTCAAATAATTTCAAAAGGTAAACTATTTAAAACAGATAAGTGTAATTTCTTACTAGCTGTATAACTATTTATTTATTATAACTTATCTTTAGGCACACATTTTCAAACATAGTGTAAACAACACTCTCTGAGTGAATATTGAGATATTTATATCCCTATTTCTGCTGCAGGATCACAAAATATTTAACAAGTATTAAGTTTTGTTGATTATTTAGAACATATTAAAAAAGTTCTGTGTCCAAGATATTCAGTTTTATATAGGCCTTTATTTAATCAGGTCTGCTGAATGCTAAAATTGCATCTGTTTCTACCTGCATCACCATTCAGATTATTCACAAATAATACCAACATGTGTACTCATTCAGTTAATATTCAAATGTAGCAATGTTATGCCTACAATTTTAATAATAAATATTAATAGCTAAATGAAATAGAAACAATTTTAATAAACATCAGCAATTCTATTTTCAATATTGTCATTAGGATGCCAAAACTTGTTCTAAAATTTCCCAATTATTTTAAATTTGCAAAAATGTCATGTTCAGCATGATGTATATATATATTTTTAGTATTAAAATGAAAGTTTATTTTGTTGGTTTTAATTTCTACATTAACTTTTTTGAAGAATAGAAAAAGGATTGGGGCTAAGAGAGAGGGGAATTCAATACATAGAAATTTTCTTTAGAAGACAAAAAAAGCCTTTTTTTATAGTAAGTATAGGAATTCGAAGTTAAAGAAACAATACTTCTTGATAATATTTTAATATAATAATACTTTATAATCACAATACTTTTTGACATAAATCAGCTTAATACAAGTTCAATTTAAGACTAACAGTTATTTCAACAGAAATTTTAGATAAGTATTGCCTACTTCATCAGTTTCATACTTCAAGAATAAGATCAAATCATAAATGAGTAATATTCTATTGATAGATCTTAGACGTTTGATACAAATGAATGGAAATAGCATCACAGATCACAATACCCGATCTAAAGAATTAGAAAACTCTCAGTATATTGCAAATTCAGCAAATAAATTTATGTCATTGTTATATCATTATGCAGCTTCCTACTGAATTTTTTTTTATTATAATAGTCACTGAGGTCAGTTCATAGAGTAATCATATGACAGTATAAAGTTTTAGTAATTTTTTTCATTTCTAATCTGATTCTTTTTTGAATCTCTATGCAAATAGTTTCACATATACTTTGTATATATCTGTATTAAATAAAATTTGCCAACTAGAACAGTTCTAATATGATACATAAAAACTTTCATGAAAATCTTCCATTACCTTCATCTTTTTTTTTTTATTTAAAACAATAACTATATTCATTTATCACTATAATACACAAAGGAACTTTACTATGACAATCTAACATATTAGTATTTTAGCAAAAAAAATTACAATTTAATACCTTACTTTTGTTTTGAAATGCTTCAGGAATGGAAATAATGCCTTGAGAAGCCCATATTAAGACATAATGCCTGCATTTTTCATGCCACATTTCATATTCATCAAACAATTCCAAGTTTTGAATTCGATACTTTTCTTCTTTAGAGAAATTCATATAAAAACTTAACATAGAAATAGAAGAACATAATGACCAGCCCTATACATTTTTAAAAATAAAATCATTTCAGAAATGTAAAAATATCATTGAAATTTAAAAAAAATTAATTAATTAATTAATAAGAAAAACTCAATTGAAGAAATACTAACTGATTTCAGAAACAAAGTTAATATTAAAGAAAAACAGTATTTATTCTGAGAGAAAGATTAAGGAATTATTTAATGGATCTTACAAATACACAAAGAGAGAACAAATGAATCCAAGTATATTTTTTAAATAACCAAAATAAAAATAATGGGATTAAGTAATTTCAGTAAGAAAAATGGAGAAACTGTACAATGACCAAGAAAATATGAAATGGACAAAAATAAAGTCATGAAAAAAGTAATGTATAGTTGAATATTAACTCTTTGCAATATTTATTATAAATATAAAACTATAGATATCTTAATATCAGATCTTACCATGAACATTAATTCGTGGAAAAATACATGCCACATGCATATACTTTTATATTTAATTACAGTATATTAAAATACAAATAATAGAATTTAAGAAAAAAAAAAGTATTTTGATGCAAAAATTATAAAGGTTAATCAAAAACTAATGGCTGAGCAAGATTCTAACTTCAAATAATTTAGAACTTAATAAATTTTGTTTTTATATAAGAATGACATTATTAAGTAGCATAATTTTTCAAAATATTTAAAACTATTAAAGAATTTGAGTAAAACTATCTATTATAATCTATTTTATCCCCTAATTGTTATTAATTTACTCTTATAAAGAGCATATATTTTATCTCTGAATCATTTATAATTTCTCTCAGTAAACAATACAAATATTTAACAAAACATCTAATCAAAAGAAACCTAAATAATAATTATTTCATAATTCAAGTCTGAAACAATTGCATTTCCTACTTCATTAAGTTATGTAATTATTTTGAAATAAAAAATCTATTTTATATTACAAAACATACCATCTCTATAAATCTGGAATGAGCATATTCTTTCAAGCGATGTGTTAGTGATTTCAAAGGACAGCCAAGAGTTTTAAAATGGTTTTTCCTAAAAAAAGATGCAACTATTTTATTAAAAAATAAAAAAAGAACATGGTAAAAAATAAAATATACTCTTACAAACTCAATTAACATTTCCCATAAAATTTAATGTGATTGTTAGTGTTAAAATATTAATCCTTATTTTAATTTAATTGATCTACAAACGGTGTCTTGCAAAATTTCAAGATAAAATTGCAGTTACAAATGGTTTTTGCATGTACTAAATTTGCTAAAATAAGAATATGAAAGACTCACATATCTAATTATTGTTATTTAACAGAATGTTTATGAAACTAAAATTTTTTTTGCAGATTTCTGCTCAATTCTCCAGTTTATTAATCTTTTTGTTTCAAATAAAATTCATTAATACAATGGATTTAACTATAATTTACCAAAACTTACATAAAATAATTATTTGTTGCCCATTTTTTAGTGATTTAGACAAAAATTTTTCACACACTGCTACTTTAACATTAACCCTTTAACGCGCGGTGGTATCTCTCTGAAACCACCATTTTCTAAAAAATATCTCTAAACGCGCAATGGTACTTCAATGAAACCATTAATCTTAAACATATCTTTTAACTCTTTTAAAAGACATTAGATGTCAGCACGAGACAGAAAACTCTTATTTCTGTGAGAAAAATGAATCATTTTAAAAGCCTTTTTTAACCACTTTCAAAAAGATTTTTTTTAGCAAATAAAAATAGACAAAAATTAAATGTAAGGTATGTACATTTTTGCTGCATATGCTGTTCATAGCATAACTAATTTTTAGTATGATAAATAATGAAAAGAAGTGCCTTATATAAAGATATTTTCGTGTGGTTTCAGACTGATACCACCGTGCACCTAGAACATGAAAATTGTCCGTTTCTTCTCCGGCTTATAGCACGCACACGTGAGAGATTTAGCCCTTTTTTTCTTTTCTTTGACTCAGGCAGTGAAATAACTAATAAATTATGGGGGTTTTGCCATTGATTTGGGGGAGGGGTTTATTATTTCAGTATTACTGCATGGTTTTAATAATTTAATAATAAATAAACAATGAAAAAAAAACTTTACTGGCTATTGCAGTTGATTTTAATTGCTTATAGTTATATTTTGTATTATTTAATATTTAAAAAGTAATTCTAATATTTAATATCGCATATTTTAGTAAATTTATTACAAAATATATAAAGAATATACTTACAAATCTGACGCAAATAATTTTTTTTGTTCATCCGAGAATTATGTTGTAAGTGCGCGGTGGTACTTCCATGAAACCACCTCCCCCCTCGGGGGGGAATGTACTCTAATTTTTTTTAAAGGTATTTTCTCTGTTCTTAGGTTCCATACATTGCATTTATAATTTTATTTTGAAAAATTCAGCGAATTTATTTTTCCGCGCTTCAAAGGGTTAAGTGTTAAAAATTATATAAGTTTGTTAATTATTTCTTTTTTTTTTATATAATAAAGAATTTCTTCTAAATATAATAAAGTGGGAAATCTTAAGAAAGGATTGAAAGATATATATATATACATATAAAGAATGGTCAAGATTTTGACAGAAAATCCTCTGAAAACTGCTCCGGACTGAAAAACTATTGCTACCAAGAACTGCTGCATTATAGTTATAGTAGTTTAAAGTACATGTGAAATGTCTTAGTGCTTCATATTGTTAATCAAAAGAAACAAAGCAAAACCTGGATGAAAAAATATACTTACTATATTTCATCCCCCCCCCTTTTTCTAGATTTATACAAAAATTAAACCAATTAAATATGAAATTTCAAGAAAAAATACAAGTATAAAAAGCCCCTTGAAGTATAAAAGCACCTTATTCACATAAATACAAATAAAGCACGATTTAAAAATTATAAAGTATGATACATTTGCTCAACAGATTTAAAGTACTTGAAAACTCACAAAAAAAAAAAAAAAAAAAAAAAAATTCAAGACAAATATAGAATTTATTGAAATAATATGAATGGCAATTTGAGAAATTGAGTAGAACTTGAAGACATAGCTAGTTTCTTTTCAAGTAGAATAAATGTTATCTATATAGAATATATTTTTATGAAATTAAATGTTTAAATGGGAGAGAAAATCATATGTGTGTGCATGTTTAAAATTGATGGTTTCAGATATGAACTTCTGGATAAAAATAGCCAAAGAAAAATATCTAAATATTTGGAGAATAGTGTGCTTCAGGATAAATATATTTTTACGAAAAGCCACAATTCAAGGAACTAGAATATTATTTGAGAATTTAGAAAATTTTGATGAAGCTATGAAAAGATTTGTTTTTTTTATTAAAGTTACCTACTGATTTTTAAAAAAATTGGGAAGAGGGGAGTGGTATGCAATCGCAACAATATTATGAAAAAGAATTATTAACTTTTTTTATATCACCAAAAGGGAAATTCTCAAAAATATCTTCCAATATTTAAAATTACATCTACAGTTTGTCTTACAACATATTTTTATTAAAAAGAATTAACTTTTTTTCTATATCACCAAGACAAATTAAAGAAAAATCTCAAACATATCTTCTAATTTTTAAAAACACATCTACAGTTTCTCGTACAACATATTTTTATCATCAGTAGCTTTTAAGAATCTAATAACCTTTGTAACACATGCACGTAAAAAACAAATCATATATTTAAAAAGCTTTGCAAAAATTCATTTTTTAATAACCCAAGTTGGATTAATTTACCTGAATAACTGTTCAATTTAAACAGTATTGATTACAAAATCATCTTTTAATTAAAAACTAACTTTTACATAAAGTGAAATAACTTTTTGTCCCTATACTGTTTATTCAGGAACTCATAATTAAAGCAAATAATATATCTTCAAGTGGAAACAAGCTTATTTAAATAACAATTTATATTCAAAATAGACATAAATATAATTCAATACTAGTGAGGAGAACTTCACTCCGATAATATAGTACATTTATTTCAAATCAGATTAAGAACAACAAAAATTAGCCACAATTTATTAAAATAGTATTAACTATAATATCAAATAGCAATTTCTGTAAAAAACATCATTTTCTATAAGAAATGCATAAAAAAAAATCATTATTTTTAGATTGTTTAAAATTTCTGCAACCATTATAATCATACTTACATAACAAGACTAAATCCATCATCATCATGAACCTATAAGCATATACAAATATCAGTATTTTAATTTTTGATGAAAATTTTTTATTTCAGAATTTAGATATTTAAAAAAAAAAAACATAAGTATTTATACTTTTCATAAATTGATCAGATACAGAAGAAAAACAGGTTGATAAATAAAATTTCAGACAGAACAATATCAATGCAAAACATATGAAAAACCCAATGAAAAAGTAAAATATATAACAAGTTAGGAAAATATGAATACTATTACTTATATCAATTCTTTACAAATGAAAAAAATTAGTATACTAGAAATACTTTTTAGAATTTAAACACAAGTTTTATAAATCTTTTTCTTACTTGTTCATATAATACAAAGGCAGAGTTCAGAAAATGTGTTTGGACCCATTGGATGAGATTATTTGAGCTGAAATAATATTTCAAGTTAAAATGCAGCTTATAAATAAGCATATTTAAATTAATTGTTATGAAATCAGAAACCATTATTACATCAACATATAGATTATAAAAACAAATTCGTAGCTTAGATGAGCAAAAATAAACTTTTCCTAAATCCTTTTTTCTTTAAAAAAATTTTAATGTGGTTCATATAAAATTAGCTTGGTCAAGTGATAGTATTATGCAGATTAAACATCTTTTTGATATTGCTACACAAAGATTATTATTTTAAAAAGATAAGTTTTCTGATATACCAATATTAATATTCCAAATAGAATTTAATAAGTAACAATCCAAATTATTTCATTTTCTTCTTTAAAATAATTATTTATATAATTAACATTTTTACATAAATTATTTTTATAATGTTTCAAAATTAAATTTGGAAAAAAAAATTAATGAAAGGTTTATATACAAATATAACAATGCATTCAGAAAATAACCATGACAAGGAAATAGCCCAGCAGAAAAAGGAATTTATTAATATTGAGAGTGGCCATTTGCATCCATTCTCTATAAATACAATTCAAGAAAAGAGGCAGCAGAATCCCCACATTCTCCCAGCTAGGAAAATACAACATGGAGAATAATAAGGATGTTATAATTACATTATAAAATAAAGGGAAACAGTTATTTTTAGAAATTGCACAGATGATTTTAGGGAAGACATAGCACCAGACAAGATGTTATGTAAAGCCTACATAAGAGATTAAGATATTCTTTTCCCCTAGGAATATAGAAGATAAGTCTGTCAAAACATATAGTTTAATTCTTTTAATGCGTGAAATAAAAAAAAACTAGCATTTAGAAAATTGGTATTTGTAACTAAGATTCAAAGAAAAAACATATAAAATTAGAATTTAAATTAATACTAAGAAAGTTTGCTATATATATATGTGTGTGTGTGTGAAAGAGAGAGAGAGAAAAATACTCCATGGGCATTTTTGAATAACTGTAAAAATAAGTAACATTTCATGTAGTAAATCAACATATTGGAAATGTTAATTAGAAAAAATAGAACTTTTAAACAAGAATAAATTTAGTTTTAATAAGGTGAAAAGTTCTATGTGGGAATAAATCTAATTTCTTTTTCATTCCATATTGCAATTATAATAAATATTTCCCCAATTTCAAAATAAAATTTGAACCAACTATTAGTATTTATATAGGTTTAAAAAACATTTTAGATTGAATATAGACTTAACAAAATCTTTATTTGAAAATTAAACACTCGTATATTATTGCAATCAAGTATTTGTGAAGTTTGACAAATTTTCTGTAGATTAAGAAGAATTACGATTTATAAAGTAGAAAGTCATTTATTAGATGCAAGCTTCTTTGCAAAGACAATATTTGTGATTTCTTTTTCTTCTAATTACACAACAGCCCTGGGGTAGGCCAAGGCTTTCACAAGAACTATTCTGACCTCCGTTTAGCGACAGTTCTCCAATTAGTTACTCTTAAGACTTTAAAATCGTTCACCACACAATCAGCCTATTTCACTTTGGGCCCACGGCTAGTTCTGGTTCCAACAGGTTTGTAGTTCAAAATTCAGAATATCAAGGATGAGAGGTCCATACAGCAATATAGCCCATAAACCTCAAACAACCAATCTTGATGGATTTAATGACATCTGCTTCCTTAAATAGCTTGTATAATTCAAAATTATGTTATCTCTACAATCCATTTTCATTCACAGCACCAAAGATATATCTAAAAACTTTTTGTTCAGAAGAGACTAGCTGTTCAGTTCGTGATTTAGTCAAAGTTCAAGTTTCTGATCCATAGGTAAGTACAGATCTGATTATTGTTTTATAAAGAGTAATGTGTATGTGCTTTAATTAATTTTGACTTTAAAAAGCTCTTAGACCATGAAAGCAACAATACTTCGTCTTTTAATTTCAGCACCAATGTCATTTAGAATGTTAATGTTTGAGCCCAAATAGGCAAAATTATCATCCACTTCAAACTTATAACTTTCAGTCTGCAAATAATTAAAACCTACTGGAGTTTTTGTACCTGGCATGTATTTTGTTTTCCTTAATAGTTAAATGCAACTTTTCAGACGACTTCCTAAGTGCTATACAGGCCTCTGGCAAAAAACATTTTAAGCATGAGCAATAATTACTATATCATCAGCATAAGCAAGGAGTTATACAGTTTTGATGAAAATGGTACCCCTAGTGTTAATGCCAGAGTTGTGAATAGCCCATTTTAATATAAAATTAAAAAGGGGACAAGAAAGATCATCATCTTGTCTCACACAATTTCTGACTTTGAAAAACTCTGAGAGGCAACCAAAAAGCTCAACACAAGAAACAGTTTGGGTCAAAGTTACCTTAATAAGCCCTTGAAGTTTTTTTGGAATACCCAACTCACACACACACATATTTATATTTTAATTATTCAAAACAAATTAAACTGGTTTAAGCACTTTTCCTTCAAATGGAAATTTCTTCACAACAGACTTAAATATTGAATCAAAAAGCAACCGTTTTCTTTGATTTTGGCGCCGTATAAATTTAGCTACATATGATTTGAGAAGACATGAAGCCTACCCTTTGTGCTTCTCATTTCCCCATTTCGGCAACTCCCCATTCTGCTGTACCAGAAACTTTTTTGTCACTTAATTTGGTTAGTGTGTGTACTAAGCTATCTAAAGACAGTTCTTTCTGCCTTTCTTCCAACAGACCCTTTTTACAACTTTGCTTCTATTGCCCATAGCTGTGTGGGGCTATTTTTCAACAACGTTGTGCACATTCCTCATCATTTTGGCAACGTTTAAGGAACAACAAGTTTTCAGTTCTTTAAAAAGAATACTTCATTCAATGACTTTATGTTGTCTATGAACAACTAATTTTTCTTTTCTCTTGTTTTATCTTCAATTTTTTAGAATGTTCCAAAAACGACCAGAATAAAAATAATTAAAAATAATACATTTTCAATAAAAAGAGAAGGACAAAATTAAAAAAAAAAACATAAAGGGGGGGGGTAAGAACCAAAACTTTGAAAAAGTAGAACTTACTTTTTTACATTTCTAAAACAGACATTTTAAAAGCATTGCTTACAAAGACTTTTTGAATTTAAGATATAAATTTCTCTTAGAAAAAAATATTGAAAAATAAAATTAAAAACAATTAATACATTAATTTTCGTTAAGATTAAAGATTGATAAAAAGATTCGACTTCAGAAAGTGTTACATAGATTTTCATTGAAAAACATGAAATAATTGAAAGATTTTCCTTTATCTACTATACTTAAGATTTACTCAAGAGCTTTGAAACATGTTAAATAAAGTTGATAATTATTTTTGAAACATCACTAGATAATATTTAATCACAAAAGCGCCATAGTAGCCAAGTAGTGATGTGACAAACTCGTAGCCAGCATTGAATCATGAGTTCAAGTTCTAATCAATTGAAAACTGGTAGTTAAATCTGCTGGAGGTTCAAAGTCCTCATGTTGGTGTGATGCAGAAGTTTGATTAGTGGGTGCTGTCCTTATTGCTTGACCGAAGTTCAGTTTAATGTGGTCCGCCACCAGTAGCTTTCATATTGCTTTAGAATGTAATGTTATAAAAAAAATCAAATCAACTTGATCACAAAATATTTGGAATACATTGACTTTTTTGTGCTGTGCATTAAAAGAGCGTTAGTTTGAAAAGAAAAATGTTCTACATATTGCTTTAAAGTTTTTACTTTTTTTTACATATTTCGTCAAACAATTTTAAAAACATGGTGTTATCTTTTATTACATGTTCCAAGGTTGCAGTTAAATATGTAATAATAAGACCACAGATAAAGTGTACACACTAAACCATGACACTACTTACCTTTATGCAGCAGTTCTTAAACTGTGGTCTGCAGAACCCTGGGAGTCCACAGCACCTCTCTAGGGGGTCTGCGGAATCCCTCATGTAACGTTGAGATTTACCTCTTTTACAAACTCTGAAAGCCCTCATGAAAAAATTGAAAGATGCACCATACTAGAATAGATTGCTAAACTGTCCTCAACACTCCCTAAGTCATTCAATTAAAAAAGGAAACCAGGAATTCATTATTCAAAAAATTATTGTGATATGAATTTGGATCCAAATATTAGGATCTTTGTACTCATGAATGAACACTGACTAAATATCTGCAACCCAGACTATCTCCCTTTGTAACTAGAAAAACTTAACAATACCACATATGGTGCACATTCCCAAAAGGGGGGGGGGAGAAATTTTTTCAATTCATTCTAAAAGCGACAAGCGGAAGGGATATTTTTATTTAGAATCAGCCAAATTCTAAAAGTTAAAGTGCTGCATTTGAAAATGTGAATAAATGCCATTCTCCATGCATATATATATGACAGCATTTGTATCTGATAGTTCATTGCATTGCTCAAAAGTCAGTTTTCTCTAGTGCTTCCTTTTTGGTAGAAAACAAATGCCCTTCATAATCTCTTTTATCATTTTTTCAAAATTGATCTTCTCATTTTTTAAAATTTAAGAATATGCAGGGAAAAAACTAAAAGAAATAAAATGTGTATTAACATTATATAACCTCACATTGATAAAGATGGTAATGTGTTAACCAAAACAAAAACTAGAAATAATAAGTTAGATTGTCATGAAGCACTGATGTCGGGTTATTAGATTATAGCTTTAGCGACTTCCATCAGTATGATGGCAGTAATATACAAGCACCTATAAACTATAAAAATATTTTTTTGCTAGATTTAAAGGAAAAACACATACATTTGAAATATGAAAACTTAAATATAAGTTTCTAAACATCATAGCAATAAAAGATAATTTTTATCAAAATAATTTCCAAAACATACCTTTTGAGATTAATGTATGTTAAGGCACACTCTGACAGAAATAATGTAGGAATATTGAAGTCTATCTCTAAATCAGACAGACATGTTTCTAATTCTTTGCAGTTTTGTAAATCAACACCCAGCATAACATACTCTTCGCTGCTCAACACTGAAAAAATAAAATTATTGCAACTTTAATTATGTTTAACACATTATTAACTTTCATTCATATATATAGTTATAGGTTAAATACAGGGTAGGGTGACTATAAAATAACTATACATTCCTGTGATAATCACATTTTATTGCACTATACATCTCAGTGAAATCATTAACAAAAATGCTTTGAAAGATAATGTGAAGCAATGAATGAGCAGCCCCTATGTGTGCTTGTATACATAGATTGACATAAGAACAGATGAAGAAATCTTTCACTCATAATTTTCAGAGTCCAGGCCCCACCAGATTCACTATAAAGACCTTGGTTAACAAATTCAAGCAAACTTGTAAAGTGGCGCACATCTGGCAGGACAGAACCCGGTACCTTTGGTTCTGTAAGAATGTAACGTACCACTAGACCAAAATGATGACTTCAGTCAAGAGGCTGTTACTGGCTTATATAGATACCAACGCTACATAGTGTTGTCAATGAACAATTTCCAGGAAGACCGCCAGTGGCGTAATGGAGAACATTAGGGCCCCCTTGCAAAATCAGGTTTTGGGCCCCAAGCCGGATCTTACAATGGGCACATACTTGGCGTCAGTCAGGCTTTGGGCCTTCTAGAATCCTGCTCCCCCCCCCTGCAATGCAGGTTTGCAGGGGTATACATTATGCTACTTACGCCTTCCACATCCACCAGAAGACTGGATTAGGAACTAGGTGTTCCACAAAGCATTGTGCAAAAAAAAATGCTGTGCTATACAAAATAAAGAAGCATTCATACCACAACGAAGTTATGTGTAAGTTTGAAGCAGAAGACAATGCAGTCAGGAAACCTATGTAACATACCATCGTACAGGCTGTCAAAATAATTTCATGTTACATGTCTTTTTCAGTGATGAAACTACATTCCACATGTGTGGGCTTGTGAAAAGGCAAAACCAGAAGCTTAATGTGCTACAGAAGTGGCAATGGGACCCACCAAACTAAATGTGTAGATGGGAATCACATGATCAATAATCATTAAACCCTTCATGTTTGCCAAGAAGATAATTAAAGATAACATACACCTTGACCTCTATTTCCAGGTAACAGAATAACATTGGGTGCTATGCTATGAGCAAGAGGGGACACACTGAAATATATTAAAGGTATATCCTTGTATGATACATGATTGATTAATATTGTAATTTATGCAGTAAAATGTGATTATCACAAGAATGAAGAGTCACTTTATAATCACCGTGTATATTGTAGAAGATATCCTTAATCAACATTTTGTGTTATTAAAATTATTAATTTATTATGTTCCTCAGGTATAACTTTTGGAATACATAAAGAATCATTTTTGTAAAAAATAAAAAAAAATTCAGTAAATGTAAATTTTTAAAAAACAGAGGAAGAAAAATGATAAGAAATAAATCCATTTTAAATATTCTTAAATTAGCTACTTTTCTATATTTTGTACATTTGAAGATTCATTCTGAAATTAGAAAAGGGCAGCACACGCACACATTTTATTAAAAAAAGTATGCTTTTAAAAAAAAAAAAAAAAAAGGTACAACTTGAATTAAAAGACACAAGACCTCAAGCTGATTTAGGAAAATTTTAAATATACTTCCTCATCTCTCTCTCTACTGTAGCACACAATTTTGTAAAAACTCCCCCCCCCCCCAAAAAAAAGAATAGTTTTAAATAATAAAGAGCTCTTTGCATAATGGAAAATAATGCAAAAGAATTATTTTGTTCTAATATCTGAAATTAAATGTTTGCCAAAGTACTGATTTATAAGAATTTATTATTAAAAAAGATAAAATTGCATCAAGTGGTATGAAATCATTTTATTGCCATGTTTAAACGGAAAATATTATCAATGTAATTTCAAAATTTTATTAAAAATAAACTAGTCATTTGAAATACAAGTAAAAAGATTCACAAAAAAATTAATTAAAATCATATGCAATACTTTAAATTACTTAAAATAATTAGGTTCTTAAAATATTTTCCACCCATACCCTACTTTATAATTTGAGTATATCAATTATTGTGCAAAGGAAGAAGCAAAATTGGGCTAATTTTATATCTTATTGAGAACAGAAGCCTTGGGTTTCAGAAGAAATTCTAACAGTTTATTTTTTCTCTACTACCTATTCTCAAGTACGATGAATGGCAACTAAACATTTACACATCAATTTGTTTTAGAATATCACTTTTTGTAGGAGAACATAAAAAAATTTCAGGAAAAGTTGGCTCTTTGAATGTGTTTTTACTCCAGCTTTATGGCATACAAAACAATAATACATATCTGATTTTAGAGTTGTTAATAAAACCAAAAAAAAAAAAGATGTTCTTTCTGGAAAAATTTAACAATTAATAATTTTGTTCTTTGGAATACCATACTCTGGGAAATAAGTCATCAATAAATAGAAATGTTCTTTGTAAAAAAAGCAGGGAGGGAGTCTGCAATGAGAAAATTTAACTTTAAAAAGCAAGTGAGGTAGAGAAAGTGGTTTCAAAAGGTTTGAGTGTGGAACGCCTTTCAAAATTCTACAGTGCATTTTTACCTCTGAATTGTTACTTTAAAATATCACATCAATTCCTTTTCTCAATCTTTTTTCTTTGAATAAATATTAATTTTTTTTATTAAATCAAACATCCAAAATATTAATTTTACAAGAAGTGCTTGATAAAATTCTTTAAAAATACATATTCAAGCCCAAAAGTATTAAGAATAAATGACAAAAACGTAGATGCTCTTATTTGAGAATAATTTGTGTGTACTCTTTAAAATACATTCCTTCTTGGTCAATCAGTTATTTGAAACATCTCTCTTAAATTCTTTTTCTTTTCATAAATGCAATTTTTAGAGAATGTTAAATTTTTAGAACACAACTCATAGATTCAGTTGTTTTACTAATCAGAAACCATAAAAAGTGCTGTACAATTAAACTGATTAATAAGATTTGTGGAAATTCTACAATGAAATAGGCTAATAATGTTGATAGTCTGTTCAATTTTGAAATAAATAGAAATCAATGAAAAATGATTACCAAAGAGCTGCAGAAGCTTGGTGAATATAACTGCAAACTGCATGGTCAACAATATTTCACTAAATTATGAGCCCCCCTGAGCTCTGATTTTATTAAAGACTGATGTATGTTAAATTGAATTGGTTTTTAAAGTCCTCTAGTGAAATGGCAGAGAAGTTAAGTGTTTTAGATTATGTCTTTTTATTTGATTATGGCTCAAAGTTATAAGGCTTGCCATTAGTAGCCTTTTTATAAATCTAAAGAACCATTGTGAAAAATTAGCGAATTCTTAACTAGCCAGAAGAGACAAAAATATTGTCTCTTCTGGCTAGAGAGAGCTAGCCAGAGGAGACTATATAATTTTTTTTATTTGAATACTATAAAGGAGACATCTTTTAGATTATATGATATGATCTAAAAATTAGATTTGCAATAGATTTCTTATTCAAGTCTTAAATATGTTGGACAAGCTTTTCTTCATAATTGATTTTCCCCATTCTCCTAATGTAATAGATTTGCATCTGCTGATTAATTTCATTTCTTTAAAATGAAAGTAATCAGCAATTATAAATTTATAACTTATCTTTAAAATAATTTATTTTAGAAAAATGGAATAATGGATGGTACACTAAAAGAAATTCCGATTGAAATGTAAGGGAGCTTTATAACGTTTCAATAACCTGGAGAGAGACATTAGAAGATTGGGTAAATGAATTAATACAAAGGCTAGGCATTCTGAAGATTAAAAATATATTATTTGGACATAAAAAATCTGTGCTTCATAATAACAATCATACTAATTTTTTAGTCACAATTTTTAAATTATGCATTTTTTAATCTTTATAAAATATTACACATATAAAGATGCACACATATAAAGTACTAACATTAAATTGTGATAACACTTAGCAAATTACATTTAAGTTCTAGAGACAAACATTACTGGATTAAAATATATGTAAGTGTTTATCAAACTTTTATACTCCTTAATTACTCTAAATAAAATTATTTGGTTAAAAAATTCTTACATATATTGCTGTTTCTTTCAACTTGCTTATTACATACATTTAATAAATGTGAAAATTCTGACTTTGCAATATATTCCATTTTTCTTTTCAAAACATCTCTATAGTCAATCTAGAAAAAATAAACTACATTAGAGGTATTGCAAGTTTTTTTTTCCCTTCAGAAACAAAAAGAATTTATATTCTTAAAAGCGTAGAAGGATATATTTTACAGAATATAAGACATTAATTAAGCTCCATTTACATAACTTTCAGATCTCAATGATCTTAAGCACCTTTTTTTAATTTCTTCTTATAGATTGAAACTTATACTATAGATAAGGAAAGAACAGAACAAATTCTAAATGTAATTTGTTATTTTGAGACTAAAAAGAATTATTATATATATATACCCTATGTACTTGAATCTAGCCTTCATTGATTCTAAGGAGCACCCCCAATTCTCTACATGTTTTTGAGAAAATCTTTTTAAAATGTGTAAAAGGTTCATTAATATCTGATATTTAAGAAATTTTAATGATAATTAATAAGAAGTTAATAACTAATTTATTTTACCAGTTTTAAAAACTTTAAAATACATACATGAACCTACAAGCACTCTAACCGTCAGTATAATGTTTCGAAAATGATTCGTCAGTTCCATTGTCACAGCTGACTTCGAAACTGATGCTGGTGTCATCTTCCGTGACACACAGGGCATTTGTTATGTAACATTCTTAAAAAGAATTCTTCTATAAAACATTCTTAAAAAGAATGTTTTATAGAAGAATGTAAAAGAATTATTAAAGACTGTTGAACCTTTACCTGCAAAAATTATATTTTGCTTACGCCATCAATTTGTGTTACATTTTCAGTAGCCACTGCTCTGCTTCCATTTTTTTCTGCATATAAAATTGCCTCCCTTTTCACACTAGCATTGTAGTGAACTCTCTTCTTGATGCTATTACTGATATCTTTGACGTTTAGGAGATTAAAAGAAAGCATATAAAAAAATTCTAAATACGAGCAGACAATGATGTTTAAAATAAACTAAATACTGGAGATAAGCTGTGAAACGGGATGAGTCATCGATGCAAGTGGTCAGAATGGACAGTTACATTTTTCGTTTTGAAAGGTGTAAAAACTGAAGTTTTCCCATCCAAACAAATGTTTTGCCTTCGGCACCCGATTTTTTGTAGCATTAACACTAGAAAAATAGTGCAGCTTAGATTGGAGTAAATATGGTAAGTCAAGATAGTCAAAGTGAGTTAAAACATACATTTAGAACTTACTTATTTCAAACATCATAAATTAATGCAAGTATTAAAAAATTAAGAAAATTTCTAAAATGTAACTTAATTCTGAAGTGGAGAGGTAGTATCAATAAAATCCTAAATTTAAAAAAACACCCACTTTTAAAAAGAGGGAGGGGTATTACTGGAATGTTAAGGTAATTAAATAAGCTGATTAACACAAGAGTAGTTAAAAAATACAGGATTTATTAATATCACAAGTTTGTGAATAAATTTCTAAGTGATTTTATAGTTTTTTTAATGCTACATAATGCAGTTTTATCACATATCACAGGTCTTTGTATAAAAAGATTTTGAATATTTAAGAGCAATGTAATATTATGGAACAAACTTCTAACTTATGTATAGACTTTAAAAGATAATTGATTAAATTTTAATTCTATCCAAGAAAACGAATATAAATTCTTATTTATTTAGAACATAGGTTCCCAACCTTTTTTAAATTGGCACCCCCTTTTCTAGTAAATATTTCGATACCGCCCCCTTGTCTAGTAAATATTTTGATATTACCCCGTCCCACACTAGAGAAATAAGAGTGTGCATAATACATGGTAAAAACACAAGAGTTAAGTTTAAAAAAATATCTTGATATATTTTTTAATTTAATTTTTTTCTAAAGCCTCAATTTTTTTACTTACAAATCTGAAATAGCTATTGCCACAAATATATTTGAATGTGTTATATATTTTAGTCATAGATAGGATGTTGTTGGAATTGAAACACTACTGAATTTCTTCTTTGTTTAAAAGAGTGGAATAAAGGTTTTAGCTTAAGCTTACCAGTTATAAAGACAGGCAGAGGTTTTGATTACACGAAGTAATTTCTAATAAACTATTGCTTTCAAAATAAATATAAATTGACAGTTTCAGTCTTTAAAGAATCACACTTTAATTCTCGGTTAACATATTTAATTGTTTCTTGGATAATATACGAAATGAAATGCAGTGGATGAAACATTTTTCCTACTGTTCACAGACAAAAACAACCCATGCACAACAGTAATTAAAATGCACTACATCATTCAATTTAATGTAGGTCTGAATGTAATGTAATCTTTAAGTTTTTCATCCACTTCCTGAACTACCGAAATATGTGAATTTTCTTTCAAGTGATAGAGATAAATGATTTAAATACATACAATCAACATAACGTAAACAGTATTAAAGTTTACTATTGTGAGAACATAATCAGCACGTTTTTTTAAGTCTTCTTTAGATTATATTTGGTTAATCTTTCCAAGCCCCTTCGTGCCATCTCAACGCCCCCTAATTTTCTCTGGGTCTCTTACTGCCCCCCTGAAACCCTCAAATGCCCACAAGGGGGCGTTATTGCCCATGTTGAGAACCTATGAATTAGAACTTTCTTTTAAGCAAACAGCAGTAATAGAAAAAAAAAAGCATGTTAAAACCAAATCACTAGCCTGTTGGTGCCAGGGTGTTACCCATTTTAAACATATTTGTAATTCTACGCTTAGTGAACAGAAGTGTTTTTTTACTTTAAATTTGTGTGGCAGTCGAGAGAAATGACTTCCAGAGAATGTGTTAATTCAATAGTCTGCTACTACCATATTTGTGGTAACTACAGTCAAAACAATAACAAAGAAATACTTCAGATTTTATGGTACATTCCTTACTTTCACAAGAAATTAAAGCAGGAGAACAAACCTTAAGTATCAACACCAAGTTTGCTCTATTTGTGCAGAATTTAGACAATGGTTTCAAAATAAACACACACACACATATGATATTGTAGGTTTTGTATAGCAATGATTAACTAATAACTTTTAACATCTCAACTGGTCATATTCCCAATCTTACATGGAGCTGGAATACTCACTTTATCCCTTACAGATACATTGGAGACTTTTAATGATTTAGAAACATATGTTCATGTGGCAGTTACTTATCTTGTTATGACACATATGTGAAAGTGTGTGAGCCTGATTGCAAATCAACCTAAACTTTTTAGTCAGAATTACATGATTTAGAAAGAAAGATCTGTCAATGGAATTAGTACAAATTTTAATTATAGGAAATATTAACATAAAAATCCATTTTCTTCATTGACGTCTGGACTATTTCCTTGAAATTTTATGTACAATCAGTGAAGAGCAAGGTGAAATATTTTTCCAAAACATAAGAGAAATGGAAAAGCAATATCAAGGAAAGTGAAATAATAGCATGACAGATGAATATTGAAATGAATCCGACTAGTTCTTAAGAAGAAATGTGGAAACAGACGTTTTGAGAAAATGGGGAAATGCTATAACAGGGATTTGTAATTTTTATCACAAACTTATCATTTCAATCCAAACAGAGATAAGATATAAGTATAAAACATGTATTTGTGAGATGTAAATAAAAATCTAATTATTCCTTTCAAATACCAAATGGTTTTATAAAACAAATTTAATTTAAAATAATAATAATTTCCTATTTGAGATCATCTTTGAAAAAAAATATAAAAATCACATACAGTCAACAATTTTCAAAAATTATTTTTTGTAGACCTGTTTATTTATTCAATATAACAGATATATTATTTAATTAATTATTAAATAATATATATTATTATTTAATTTAAACATTTAATTTTAAAAGCATAATTTTAACTTCAGTCTTATAAAACTAAGCAAAGAAGTTTAAAACTAGATTTATAAAACATAGATAGATAATTTAATATAAAACTTGTGAAAAAAAATATTTTAACCTTAAAATTACTATTGTAATCCATTCAATAACAAGTCCTAAAATTTAAAAGATTGCATTTGATAGATACCTCAATATATTTACATCCAGGTGGAAATATATCTAGTTTTTTAAGCCTGAAATATGAAGAATCAAACCCAGCTCCTAATGAAATAATCTGCAATAAATAAATATGAAATATCTGTTATAATTGTTTAGATATAAAAAAATCAAAACAATAACTTTATTTGCGAATTTTTACTAAAATGGCTTTTACTGATTTGGGTTTCTCCAAAATCAGCAATAAAAATTTAATTTTCATTCCATCATAAATTACCAAAACACTGCAAATATTACTTAAATGAATTTAAACTGTTTGATGAAAAATATTTCCCTAAACTTTTTTATGAAATAATTCACAGTAGCTCTTATACATTTTCTTTTCAACCCAAATAACAATAGTGGGAATAATCATGCTTGATATTTCACAGACAAATTTGTCTATTTCTTTAAACTACTGCCCTTCTGTATCGAAATATAGATAAATCATTAGTTCTCAGAATGTGAACATATGTTGATTTCTACTTGGACTTTGTGCAATATTCGCAAAACCTTTTGAAAAAAATTCTCAACTAACTTTTTCCTCTTTTAATATTTAACAAAAAAAACAGTTTTTAGCAAATTTTCAAAGCAAATTTTTATTTTAAGAAATCATACGAAAAAATTTATTATTAAAAACATACAATGTATTGTCAAATTACTATAAGTTAGATATTACTACTGACCGAAAGACAGTTAGTTCTAGAAATGATAGCTTAATTCTAGTTTTGATCGTAGTCAAAACTAGATCACAAACAGCATGAATTTTACAAGAATTTGCCTTTTTAGCTTTGATTGTTTGAGTTTACTCAACAACTAGTTCAATTATTATACTAAGAAAATCTGTTAGTTTAGAAGGGGGAGGGGAGGGATTGTTGTAAAGGGAAAAAATACCAGCCAAAGTCTTAATAAAAGTATCATGAAAAGAAAAATTCTAAATATAAACCTGACTCTTTGGATATATGGATACAGGTACTTCATTAAACCAAGATTGGAAGACTGCTTCTATTGCTTTGAATCGAATGTAATAACCTCTAAAACAAAAACAAAAAAATTAAAATATAATGGAGTATTAAGGTGGAAAAAATATTACCTTAAAACATAACATAAGTATAATGAAATAACTAAACATCAGAACATAGTGAAACATAATCAGGAACTGAAACATAAAAGAAACAACACTTTTAAAACACTGTGTGTTCACAACAATAAATTGGAAAATATCAAACTTATCATAACTTGAGGATTTTTTTAATCAAACGGTTTGAATGCAAATAGAAGATTATTAAAAATTTAAAATTAAATTTCTGAATTTTTTTAAAATTATATTTTTCAGAAATTTTTCATAAAAATGGATTTACAATTAAATAACATTTTTTCTTTCATAACAAAGCAAAGACCTTAAATAAAAAATTACTATTATTTATAATACAAGTAAAATAGACAAGAATTTTAATGTGAAACTAATCAAGCTTAAAATTAGTCTTTAAAAAAATTCAATTACTTATTTGTGACATTCTCAATTACTGGATAAGGCAGAAGCAAATGATCAGGAAAAAGATATAGTTGATTGACTTTTTATGAGCATATTCCTTGAAAAATTCAACACGTTTCTGGTATATATAATTACTGATTACAAAGATCATAGGTTAGCGACTGTGTTCCAAAATGTTGCCAATATGAACATTGCTGATATTACACAAAATGATAAATTTAGTAGAACTACAATGATAAAAATTTTAATTACAGTAGGGTTTTATCTGCTTTATCTATTTACAATATTTAGCAACTGTTATATTTTCTACATACAGCCATGTTTGGCTTTGCTACACTATCTGGCCAAAAGTATCCGGACACTCAGTGGTATGGACTTAGAGCATCCTGAGGCACATATTAATATGATGTTGGTCCCCCTTTTGCATGGATGACAGCATGCACACGTTTGGGAAGACTTTCCACCAATTTTTGATAGAGACCATTGGAATTGCCTTCCAGGCGTCCATCACAGCTGAAGTGAGTGCTTGCAGTGAGGATGATTGATTTGGCTGGCTACGTAATCTGTGCTCTAATTCGTCCCAAAGGTGTTCTATGGGATTTAGATCGGGCTCTGAGAAGGCCAGTCCAGTTTTTGAACACCCATTTTGTCAAACCACATCTGTGCAAGCCTGAATGTGAGAATGGAGCAGTTATCCTGCTGGAAGAGAAATGGGCCTTCCCCGAAATATTGCCATAGAGTTGGGAGTGCAGCATTTTCCAGAATGTCCACATACATCTCAGAGTTCATGTTTCCAATCACAGGAACTAACGGACCCAGGCCAAACCACGAGAAACACTCCCACACCATATTATGCTTCCAACACCAAACTTAACAGTCGACACAATGCAGTCACTAAAGAAACATTCGCCGGGCATCCCCCCAGATGCGTCCATCCGACTGCCAGACTATAAAGCGAGATTCATAACTCCAAAGAACAGTTTTCAACATGTCCACAGTCCAGTGACAGTGAGCTCTACACCATTGCAATCGATGCTTTGCATTCTGTGGAGTGATGTTTGGCTTGTGAGTGGCTGCACGACCATGGAATCCCAAGTTTTTTAACTCTCGACAGACAGTCCTGCTGCTAACACTAATTCCTGATGAAATTTGGAACTCCTGAGAAATTTCTACCAAGGAGGACTTGCGATTTTGTTTCACTACCCTTTTCAGAGTTCTGCATTCACCAAGTATTTTCGGCCTACCAGTTTGTTTTTCTGCCGTTTCACTGCCTCAACGTTTCCACTTCCCAATTACATCACTCACAGTGGATTTAGACTTCTGTAGAATGTCCGCAATCTCATGAACTGATTTCCCACAAAGGTGGCATCCCACTATACTGCCATGATCAAACTCACTAAGCTCCTTTTACTTACTCATTGCCTCACAAACACATAAATACAATCTGACAAACCACTACCAACACTTTTATAGCTTTCAATTATGTATCAAATTGCGTCACTCGCCAGAACCACTTTTTTAAAGGATGTCCGGATACTTTTGGCCAGATAGTGTATCTCTGCAGTAGTAATTAGAATATATAGAATATAATATACAGATAAAAATAAAGATCATACAATTAGTAAACAGTATAAAAGAAAAAAAATATTACATTAAAATCAAAAATTATTAACAAATTAACAATGTTTGAAAATAAAGCAATAACATTAACATTTGTAATTTATGACATTATAAGCCAGATCTTGGCATGTTGCTGTGTTTTTGGTTTCATGGTCTCTATAACCAATAAGTACTAGATTTTTAACAGAAAAAAGATAAATATTATCACCTCCATATTGGCAAAATTATATAAAATGTTGCCAATTCAGTGCATAGGACACATGTGAAATCGGAGTTGACAACTTGGCGAGTTATCTTGAACGTTGACATTGTTGTGACAGTACATAAGTACTGAGAAAAATATAAGAATGTGGTATAAAATATGGAGCTTGGAAGAATAGGAGTGTATTCATTTTTATAATAAAAAATGTTATTACAATGGTAGCTTAATTACTAATAGAAAATTCAAATCTAATGAAATAAATTAATTAATTTATTATTCCTGAAATGAATTCAAGAAGAGTAAAAGTCAGTTCATAAAAGAAACTAAGTAGTTTAAATAACGTGTTTAAGCTTAGACCTGAATTGCAGGTTTAAATCAGTTTTATAACATGTTAAACATCAAGGAAAATCTGAAAAGTATTGTTTCACCATTTAGAAGTTGATATATTGCAATGAAAGCATGATTGCAAGAAAAGTACTTGCTTGCCATTACAAACCTATTAATAATTGGTGACCTTTTTTGTTCTTTGTCTACAAACATTTTCAGCCATAGATCCAGGAAGTAACCTTTATTTGCGGCAGATAATTTGCTAACTATACTGCTATCATTTGTATTCTGGACCTACAATGTGTACACATTAATACTTAAATATTTACGACAAATGACAAAATAATACAGCAATTCATCTGAAAATTTTGCACCCACCTGCATTGTGAATTGATTTTCATGGAAATAATGAAATATTTTCCCCAGTAAGAACTACTTTTGATACAAAAAATAATTCACAAAAACATAGTTGTCACTTACAGTACATAAAAAACCCAACTAATTAATCATGATATAACAATTTAAAACAAAAAAATAAAAATATTGCTAAGTAAATTCATTTAAATTAAACATGACAAAAAGTGCCAACTTTATCTTCGTAATGTTACGAAAATAAATATGTATAAAAACAGCATTGTTTAATAGTTTTTGGTTTACATTTGAAAATAAAAATTTATTTTATTCTTTCGGAATGAATTCTGGATCTACCATGTCGCTTCAAGCTCCGCTCCAGCTTATTGAAGCTCATATTTGCAATTGCTGCCAAAAAAAACTAAGTTTTGATTATTTAAATTTAAATAATATTTTTTCAGTTTTAAAAACCTAAAATGGAAAATATAATTCATATTGATAATTAATTGTAAGGGAGCTTATTTTTTTTCTATCAACTTCATTGTTTCAATGGGATTCTGTTCCTAAAATTCAAAGTTGTTCTATCGTCGAGCCAACAAAGTAAAAACTGAAAACAACTCAACTAAATAAAAATATTTACAGATGTTTTTTTTAATTTTTTATTATTGGAGAAAATCGAGAGAATAGATGCATCTTGATGCTGTAGAGAATAAGTTGCCGGCAGTATAATTTGTTGTTCCATATTTCTTATAACCAAAAATTTACTTTGTGTTTGCAAATTATAGAGACTTCTCCATTTGTGTCTATTGTGACGAATCATAAAAAACTTAAATAATCTTATTGAAAAATGGGAAGAAATAGTAAAGGTAATTTCCTCCAATTTTATGGCACATTGTTTTATAATATTGATAATTATTTTTAAAAACTTATGAATATTTCAAAAAATTAAAGTATAGAATTGGTAATTTGACATTCGTTACACAAATAAACACCCTAGCTCTTCTTTATTATTTTCCTAAATATCTTATATAGTTTTTTTATCTGACTGAAGGAAACCGTAAATACTTGAAAGATTAGTGGTTAGTCAGAAGTTTATTAATATGAGGTTTAAATACACATCATATAAAGTACAGAAATTCTTTTATGGTTCTAAATTGTAAATTATACCAAATTGTTATTTTTCTCTAAAATTATCTGAGAAGAATTAAAAATTGCATACATATAAAGTGAAAAGATTTTGTTTTTGTTCAATTCTTTTCAGATAATCTTAAAAATCTTTTATCACCATTGTTTTTATTAATTATTATAAATTGGATGAAAAGTTTTAAATTTTGTTTAACACAGTAACATTTATAAATTTCAAGCTTTAACTTTGACGTAATTTCTCAGTGACTGCAAGAGCCAAATAATCATAGTGTGAACTCGTGGCCAGCATTGTTTCTGTTAAGTCATGGGTTTCAGTTTTGATGTTGTGGTTGGATATTAATAAAGATCTGCTGTTTAAAGAGACTGATGCACAATTTTTAGTTACGTTTAATTCAGAATAATAATATTGTGTGTATTTTCTTAAGAAATATGGATCATTATATATTACTGCAACAATGCCAACATTAAAGATAATTTGCCAAGTTTGCAACCCCCACTTTGCATGTGCCATACATGCTGATTTGACAACCATGTGCTTTGTTTCATATAATGGCGCCAATCCAGTTGCGATGATACGCAAAAACCAAATATGAATTAAAATAAATTTAAAGCATTTCGTGTTACATTAAACTGTGTTATATTGTGTAATTTGAATAATGTCTTGTATAACTATTTTATGAATATTACAAGTGATAAAATAGATAATACAAACTTATACCAAAAATAAAATTTAACACAAACATTCTGGAAGATAATTTCCACAAACTTGAGTTTTCTGTTTGGCTCTTAATGCTAAAAAATACAAATTGAAATAATAAAGCAACAAAAGCAAATAAATGATAGTTTAAATAAACATCACAATAATTGCCAACGTTCAAGATAACTTGCCATATTAGCAACCCTAATTTTGCATGTGTCATATGGGCTGAATTGGTGATCACATGCTTTGTTTCATATAATGTTGCCAATAGGTTGTGATAATATGCAAGTACCAATATTCCTTTTTTTGAATAAGAATAAATAAATCATTACATATAAGGGAATTTAGTTCTGGGGATGAAAACGTGCTCCAAAATGTTATTGAAATGCAAAAGGAAAAAAAAAATTTGGCTGTTCTGTACAGGTTGGTATTAATTGGGTTTTAAAAACAAAGGAAATGCACGAGAAAACATCTATCAGGAAGACCATGAGTTAAAAGTAGTAAAAATGAAAGGAAAATGGCTTCTACACAGAAAGTACCAATTCATAGCACAACCCTGGCATCAATACTTAATATTTCAAAGAACACAGTATGTAGAAGAATCAGAAAGACAGGATTTCATTATTCATTAAAAAAAAGATGTTAGTAAACCTTTACTTAAAATGTATTATGAAGAAAAACAGCATCACACATAAAGCTTAAATCATACAGCTTATTGTGGGAAGTGACTATCAGTGCTGTTCACTGGTGAAACAAGATTGAGTTTAGACTGCCCTTATGGATGGATATGCTACTGTCATGTCCTGAATGAAAACATAAGAAAGTTTTACCCAGTAGATTTTAAAATAGTTAATCTAATGACTTGGGCAGATTTTGCATATGATAGTCAGTCCTCTTAGATTTCTTGACATTAAAAGTCTGAATTTTATGAACAGGCCCTATAGTCATTTTTTGGTTTTTGATGAACTTTTAAATTATCCAAACTGAGTATCATATATGGGCAATGCTTCCATCCACCCCTTAAATGCTTCACAAAAACTTCAATCAAAGGAATGTTGCAGTTCTCAATTAGTTTGCTGGCTATCCAAATGGGAACCTTATCAAGAATGCATGGTGCATCCTTAGAAGGAAAGCTATAAAAATGTAATGCTGTATTTCTCCTTAAAGGATTTTAAAAAGATGGTAGAACAAACTTAGTACAAAATTGATGTGCAAATATTACAATAGTTGGATACATTTAACGGAATTTTGTGCATTTGAAGTGTTTAGATTAAATAGAATGTTCGCAAGATATTAAATATTAGGTTTCCGTACATTTTTGTTTTAATGAAAGTTTTTCTAAATTTTTGGGATACGTATTTTTTATTGCATGCAGTGTATTTACTTTGTTTTGCAGCATTTTAATTTTCTGTTTTTTGTTATTTATATTTTTAGTTCAATGCACTATTACATTACTAATTATTTAAATTGTCTCTTTTATTGTGAAACATTGTCGTTTTCTAAACTTTTGTGATGGACAGGATAAGTGAATAAAAATTGAATTTAAAAGTGTAGAAGCTATTTGCTTTTATACTTTTAAATTCAATGCTTCTGTGGTAGTATTTAAATACAAAATATGTTTTAGACTGCTTTGCGTTTTACAAGTTAATTCTTTATCAAATCAACTCTTAAAAACAATTCTAATATTAGTAATACCTAGGAAGGATAATTCCTACAATTTCTAAAAAAAAGAATAACTTTCTGCTTGTTTTGTGAAATTCGAAAAAATACGGAGAGGGGTTGATTCTAACAGAGTCACTGACTGTTCAATGATTAATTTTTTGTTTGATGAGATGTGGAAATCAACTTTTGAAAAGATATAAGCTAAAAATTTAAATGGGTTTTATTAATATTTTTCAAAATTTTTTACTACAATTTCTTTTGTAAAGGTAAATTTGATCTACAAGGGAAAAAAATTTTGTTATGTAAAACAGGACATTAAATTATTTATTCATAATAATAAAGTAAAATTTAATATAATTTTTTTTAATTCAAAGTGAATGAATAACTATGCTTATCTCAAAATCTTTACTTAAGATAGTAATAAATCTTCTGTTCAAATTTATAATTTACTGTATATACATTAATTTTATATATATATATATTTAAATCATTGTTTCGTTTGTTATAAAAATTAATTTTTACTGTATTAGTTTATTTTATTTTTGAGAATTTAAATTAAAGTTATGTATTGTGTGCATTTTATAAAAAAAACATGCATTCATTCCAAATGGTCTTAATTGCTGTAAGAATAAAGAATGACCTAAAGGGGGTATCTATATTTTTTGATGACTTGACTGTATATCCAGTTCTAATTACTTTAATAACATGCAATTTTGTTTCCTGAATGCATTGCAAAGTGTTGTTATAAATATAAGTAGATGCTCCTTGTAATAATTTTTGAATGCTATTGTAAATAAACATATTGGATTGAAAAATGTTTAATCTTTGAATATTGTTGTGTCAAACTCTTATTTTTACAAAAAAATAAATATTTTTTTTGAAAAATCAAGTTTATAATCAAATTTTGATTTTAAATGAAATCGTTGCCTAGAAGTGTGTGTTATTATTAGCTTTAGAATGTTTGGCTAAAGTTGAAAGGGAGGGCATAGTGAATTTCAAGTTTTTATTTAATATTATTTATAAAATATTCCAACCTTTCGCAGTAATATATATCTAATTGTGTTTTTTTATGTTATAGTAACTGTTGTTGAAGTTTTGTTTTACTAAGGTTCTTCTTTTTGTAGATTGGAAAAAAGGCAAGAAAAAGTTTTCAAAGAAAGGATTTGAAGAAGAATATGGTGAAGAGGAAACTGAAACTGGTACTTGCTTTTATATTTGTTTTATACTCACCATTAAGATCTAAAGAAAAAGTATTAAATATTTTTTTAATTTAATAAAGATTATTTATTCTGATTTACATTTTTTTACTGTATCTTTTTTTTAATTGGGCTTTTAAGTTATTAAAAACATTAATATTTTTTTAAATTTTAAATATCACAACTTTCAACTTGTGGTCTGTTTTAATGATTATTAAATTTGGTTTGATGATTATATTGTGTAAACTTGCATTGTATACATATATGAAACTAGATAAAATGAAATATAAAGGCATTCCCATATATATTTTTTATAATAATATATCTTACATACTTTCAAATATTCTTTTTTTAAAAATGAATTTTGTCTAAAGCAAGTGTATTAAATTTTCTTAAAATAATACTTATTTCTCTAAAATTTTGCTGTCACACAGAAACTAGATACATCTTTTTAGTTTTCATTTGTTATCTATAATTTATGGTTTCTGTTGAACATGATCTTAAGAAATTATTCTTTAAAATTTGTATTTTTATATTAAAATAGCTTGTTATATTTAATATTAGGTACATAAATAAAGTAGATGTGTTTGGCATTTCACATCTTTTACATTTTTAAATAGTATTTTGTTAACCACAGTGATATCACTTATAATTAAATATCACCCCTCCCTTCTTTTATGGTGTTTAGTATATAAATAAAGTAATTAATATAATACTTTGATGTTTTTCTTTAAATGTTTTTAAAACTATTCACATTAACTGAAACAAATAATTCCATTTCTAAATTATTCCTCATGTCAGTTTTTCAAAAATTTGTATCTTAAGGTTTAAATTTTCATGATAGTTTTAACTTGATTTCATTTTAAAATTATGGTATTCGTTATTTTTATACACTTTTAAAGGTTATAAATTAATTGCTATACATTTTATTGTTTGTTCAGTGATATGCAATTTAGTTTATAATGTATCGATTTCTATGCTGCTGGTTTATCAAACATTTGTCACAAATTTATAAATATTTTATTGTTTAAAGTTTTAATTAATTTAACAAAATAAATCTAGTTTTTTTTTCCAATTTTTTTTATTATGGTTTATTTACGATAATTCACATTGTATTATGAAAAATGTATTTGATTTCCATATAAGAATTGTTTTAGCATTCCCAACAAGTTATTTAAAATCTTTTAGATATTATACCTGCAGCTGCTAGTCAGCAAATTACTGAAGGATCTCAAGAAGATGAATTTGGAGCTAAAGATTATAGAAAATTGATGGAACTTCGTATTGATCATGAATCTCGTCCACTTTGGGTTGTAAGTATTTTGAGTGAATTTTCAGTCTTTTGTGTGTGTGTGCTTATTATGTGTTTTTTAATAAAATAACTGTTATTATTTAAGTAAAAGTTTTTTTTTAAAAAAAAAGAAAAGTGGCATTGTTTCAGGAAATTCTCCTTTCTTTTGAATTATATAACTTAAATATTTATTCATATATTTTTAGGTATGAAGCTCCAGTTATGTTTTCTTTATAAAAATGTCATGCAAAAATTTTTTAAATTTATGTATTGTGCTCTTGAGATGGAAAAAAAAAATTAAGCACAAAAATTGTTGTTTTTTAAGAGCCTACTGAATTCTAAATATATTTTTTTAATTAAACAATTTTTCTGTCTTTTAAAGTAATTTCAATAAGCTCATTTTTTTTAAATATTTAATCTTCAAATTTTAATAAGAAATTATATTTTTTGTATTTTGACAAAATGTTTTTATAATATGTTATATAATGTTTTTAAAAAGATAAGTGGTTTGAAACAAAAAAAAATTATCTGTAAAATAATTTCTATCAGTTCTGATTCCTCAAAAGGAAAGGATTAATTTTCTGAGATTCACTATTTATCTATGACTGTAAATGTGTATGCTATTTGTGTTTGTATGAATATTAAATATTGTATTGATTATATATTCAAAAATATCAAGATTAATGCTCGTTGCATTTTATGTCAAGAAGTGTTTTGTTTAATTTTGCTGAAATAATTTAAATCAACTTTTTTTGTTTCTTTTTTAATCACTCTAAATTTTATATTTTTACAGGCTTTTATTTAACTTGCACTCTGTGTATGTATGTCTGCATGCATGTATGCATGTGTGTGTGCATGTATGTATGTAAATATAATTGTTTTACCTGTGTGTTGTTTATTTCGCCACGCTTCATTTCCATTTTGGTGGAGTGAAGTTCCGACTTTTTCGACGATTTTAAAACAGTTATCTAATTTTTTTACTTTTAAAATCAGACCAAAAATAAAAACAGAATCAGAAAGATCATTTATTTCGCCACGATACAGTATAATTTTTTTAAAAAAATAATGATATTTTCTATTTTTACGATTTTTTCTAAAATGAATAAAAATTAATGCGTTTTTATAAAAATGATTTCTAAATCATTGTGTATCAATTTATTTTTGTGTTATTAAAACGATATTCTACACTAAATAAGTTTATACTTTTAGAATCAGTCATTTAAAAAATAAAATACTGCAAACTTTTTTTTACAATTTTTCAAAAAATACTCAAAATTTTAATTGAACATTTAATAACTTCGTCATTTATGAAGATAATCTCTCAATAATCTCTTTTCATGTGTAGAACAATATTACTCAAGATCTGTACAAAGATTGAAAAAATTGCTTACAAATTACGGATTTTAAAACAAATTTTGTGTTTTTCGTCTAATACCTTTTTTGCAAGAATTGATTCAGCTAAACCAGGGATGGTGAACCATCGTTAAATGAGATGAACAGGCTGAGAAACCTGTCCAGTGATAACTAAAAAGTAAATAAATTAAAAGTACAAAAACTTTTTAAAAACAGGCCTTTATTTAAATTCGTTAAAAAAGAATAAAATAAACTGTTCCTTTAAAACTCTTTTGACTGTCAACTTATGACATCATTACACAATTTATACGATATAAAAGCTTGTTGCAAGATTTAAGTACTCGTATTTACTTAGTTTGAAGTTTTTAAAAATTAAAATCAATCAGATCAAGTTATTTAATTTACTTGTTTATCTATACAGGTAAAACTCAACAAGCTTTTATATCATATAAATTGTGCAATGACGTTATAAGTTGATAGTCAAAAGAGTTTTAAAGGAAAAGTTTATTTTATTCTTTTTAGCACCTTTAAATAAAAGCTTTTTTTAAAAAAGTTTTTTTACTTTTAATTTATTAATGATTTTTTTTTTAATTATTTACTTTTCTCCCATTTTGACATTAATTTTTTGTCAAAATTAACCTTAAAGTAAAAAGTTAAAAGATAATGTAATGTAAAAAAAAAAGTATTCTATTGTCTCAAATGAATTTTTTTTATTGTATTTTTTTAAAAAAGATTATCTTTTTATTTTGTAAAATCTGCTTTTTTTTAATGTTGCATTAAATTGGTTTTTAATTTACAGGATTAAGCATAGAAAATTTCTATTACTATTACTTGGTAATATTAGATTAGCCTATAATATAAAAATTCTTTTTGAAAGACAAAATATTCTTTATTAAATCAGTTTTATTGGAGAACATGAAGTTTGCTGACTTTTATCTTTATTTTCTTTATTCAGAAAATATAATTTAAATGGAATTTTTTGAAATTTTTCTTTTTTAAATATCTAATACATTTCTTTAGAATGAAAAAAGAAACTATTTAAGTTATATATTTTTCAAAAATTGATATTTTGTAGTATATAATATTTTTTTGTAAAAAATTAATAATAAGTTCTGTTTAAGTATGCTTAAAAGTTTTGAGTCATTTAACAATGTTATTTACATAATTGTTCTTTAATGAAACAGTGATTGATTTTGATTACTTTGCATGTTAAGCCTTTTATATTGTTTCATTCATAATATATTAAAAATGAATTTTGATATAGAGAGACACATGTAATTGAAGAGGGATTGTTTTTATATGTTTCATTTGTATTCAAATATTTATCATATTTTGTATCATAAGCATCATAAATTTAAAAATGGAAATAGATAGATATAGAAAACAGGTAAATATTTAATTTTTAAAATATTAAAACATTAAGTTTGCTTTATTTGTTATTGTGCTTACAGATAAATTAAATTTTTTGTTAAATATAGTACAAAAATTGTGGTATCAATTATAGGGATCATGAAGCTGATGCATAGAAAATGCCAAATTATATTTTACAGGTATCATTGTGATTGTAATGAATGTATCGTATTGAATATCATTGTTTGGTTTTATCATATTGGATATCAACCCATGGTCTGTATAACCAATAAATACAAATATTGTTCTGATAGCATACTTGTTTAAAAGTTTTCTTTTCATGAGCAATGTAGTATTTAAATTTATTGCATTTGGTTATTGTTTTTCTCCTTTATTTTTAGGCTCCAGATGGCCATATTTTCTTAGAAGCATTTTCTCCTGTATATAAGCATGCTCATGATTTCTTAATTGCTATATCTGAAGTAAGTATTGTTACTGCTAAGTGTGTATATATATTTATGTATAAAATGTTCAATTTTTGAAATTTATAAAACATTTACTTTAATATTTTATATATATGTTTATTGTCATCCCATGATAAATAAACTGTATTTTTATGGTATGATTTATTTTATATTAAATTATAATCTGTGACTGAAATTTTTAATTATAAATATAAAATCATTTAAATACAATGTATATTTCTAAGCATTCATAATCTAATACAGTGTGATTATATAATTTTATTGCCATTTTGTTAAATTGCTTTATTGTACATATTTTGTTCAATTGAATGAATATATTTATTTAAAATAAATAAGCATTTTTGTCATATTCTTTATTTCTAGCCAGTTTGTCGGCCTGAGCATATTCATGAGTATCGCTTGACTGCATATTCATTATATGCAGCAGTTTCTGTAGGTTTACAGACAAATGATATTATTGAGTACATAAGAAGATTAAGTAAAACTAGCATACCTGATGGGATAGTTGAGTTCATTAAGGTATGTCTCGTTAAAGATACTTGATATCAAAGTTTTTCTTGTTGTGAAGGATTTACTTTATAATTTTTTTATACTTATCTACATGTGTTTTTTTAGCTCTGCACTGTCAGTTATGGAAAAATCAAACTTCTTTTGAAACATAATAGATATTTCATTGAAAGTCCTTTTCCGGTAAGCATAAAATATACTCGTTAAATGTTGTGTAGTAAATTTTAGCTGAAGGAATTGAAAAAAAAAGAATATATTTGTGTGTACTATATGTTTATAATATTACTGAATATTTCAGAAAAATAAGATTTAAAAAAATATAAAAATTTAAAACAATGTCTTGTTTTTATATCTTATTACAGTAATTAAAAAAACTCATCTAAAAAAATATATTTTTTATTTTAGTTTTTTTGCTTTTCTTTTTATGAAAATATCAATTGTCATCCCTATTTTAGGCTTTTTTTCTGAGATTGATAAATTTAAAATTCCATATGAAGTAACTATTTTTTTAAACAATTTTTATACAATATTTAAACATGATATCCCCCCCCCCTGTACACACATGCATACCCATATTATTGTTACTGTTTAATAAACATTCAATTTCATATGAATTTTTTTCTGAATTTTGTAAGCATTTTTCAATAGCTATAATTATAAAATTAATACTTCAAGATATATAAAAAGCAATTTTAAGTTGTATAGTTTCTTTAATTTACTAATAATTTAAGTATTGATTATATGCACTTTAAATATTGGTATTCTCTTTGTGCCTGTTTTTACTTACTAAAGATTGGCTTATTTTAACCTTAGATAAGCTTATTTAGATCTATATACATTTTTTGACGTGAAAAAGAAAAGAACTTCCCTAGAGAAATGGATCCCTGTTAACAAAGTTTTTAGTATTTGTTTTGGTGTTATAACATTACAGTTATTAATAGAAACATCCTACTTTTAAACCCCTCAGGGGGCTCACCTTCTTTAGGTGAGTACGGGTGTCACAATCCCAAGGTGCCGTAGTGATCTTTTCCTTTTCCCACGGGGTTTACTGTCTTTGGTAAACACAGGCTTCACTAAACCGGGGTACCCTAGTGATCCTTCTCTATTTTCGACCCTCTTTCTTGTCATTCAATTCATTCTTTCTTTCTCTTCCCATCTAGACCACAAATATTAAAACAAATGTTTGGCGCAGTATAGCCAAAATCGGCTCTTGCGCCAATAAACCCCAAAATCACTCACTCACTCCTACTTTTAAATGAGTGTCTTGCCACCTCTACAATATTAATAATTTAAAAAGTAAAAAACTATATTTAACCTTTATGATTTAAACACATGAAATGTGTTATATGAAAAATATACTGTTTTATATGTATAAACCTCTGGAAATAATTTATTTAATAGGAAGTTCTACAAAAACTTCTAAAAGATCCTGTCATACAAGAGTGTCGTTTAAAAAGAGATGCAAATGATGTTGGAAATTTAATTACTGGTAATGATTCTGCAAAGAATGCTCTTCAGGTAATTTTCATTTTCTTAAGAAACATAACAAATTTTATAATGCTTGATGAATTGTTATTTGAAATTTTTAATTTTTTTCATTTATGTTTTAGTATCTAAGCTGGACATCTTTTTATCTTTTATAAAGCAATTTTTCGTAACTAAGCTACATATTTAATGTTTCTTTGTTGAGAAAATTAATTAAAAATTCAAAGAATTAAAATTATAAAATAAAAGAAATCTTGTATTACCATTGTCAATTGTAAATTATTTTTCGGAAGATAATATATTTATATTAGGTGTGGTATTGGGATACCTGTTTTAAATTATTAGTGAAACATACAAAAAAAAAAATTTTAAACTATTATTCTTAATTTTTTGCTTGCATTTTTTATCTACTAATATTTAACTATATTAACTATTTCACCTCATAAATCTGTTATAAATATATTGTTTTGTTCATTAACTAATATACTGAAATTTTAAAAAAATTATAGGAAATTCAAGTATTTATCTAATTTTTTAATGAATTTTAAAATTTAATTTTGAAGTTGAATAATGGTGCCAGTACTAGTGCAGAGAAAGCATCTGAAAAAACTGATGCTGTTCCAGATGACATCTTTAATTTTTATGAAAAATTGGAGCGAGAAGATGAAGAAAAAGAAGATTTACAAACTGTTGCAGTGGAAATAAATCAAGAAAAAATCGAAGTTCTGCAAAAAAGGTATTGCATCAATTATTTTACTTTGAGATTTGAAAATCTTTAAAAAGAGATAAATGAAAAAAAACTTTTATGAAATAATAATAAAAATAACTTATCTTAAGTTTTAATTATTAATTGTACCTGTTTAATAAATTTATTGAAATAGGAGATAAACATCATGTTTAACCTTTCAATATTTTGTAAATGTGCTAAGTATTTCCCACTCTTTTAATTCTTTATAATATCTTATATAATATAGGGATAATGCATTAATTGCATTTTTCTTGTTTGACATGCCAGAAAAAGCTTTTCAATATTACTATTGTTTGCAATTCCATTAATATTGATAGTTAATTCAGATTCTATAAATAACACTATTATATTAAATATAATATAATATTTTTATGTAATGTAATTTTTATGTTTTCATGTATTTTTCTTTATACTATTTCCATTTTACTCCAACATAAGTTCTTAAATTATTAGTAATAAACATGTGCATGTATCAAAAAGGGATTCATTCTTTAATACCAGGCAGCTGTAAAATCTTTTGTTCCTGACATTTATAAGTTTTTAATCATTTCTTAACAACTGAACTGATAGACCAAAAGATTGTTTTACGTCACTTAATGTTTAATTTTTGTGAAAACATTTATTTTTTTTAATAATTTTTGTATTAGTTAAATTTTTTTGAGAGTGTGTTGTACTCAAGAGAAAATTGGCATGTATTTATCTATAAATTACTTCATCAAAACATTTTGAATTAAAGGTGCTCATGCTTAAAGATTATGTTTGTATAATATTTTATAAAGAAAAACAAGATTTATGTAATTTAAAAAGTTATGTTAGTTTGAAATATTGAATGTATCATTTTAAAATTAAACATTTGATGTTTTAATTTTCTTAAGGTGCATTGAACTGGAATATCCATTACTTGCAGAATATGATTTCAAAAATGATACTGTAAATCCTGATATAAAGTAAGTCAAATATTTTGTTAGTCATTAGATTTAAACAACTAAACTTTTATCTATATATTTCAGAATTTTCTTTCAATAATAGTGATTTAGTAAGGATCAATTAGTAGATTTCAATTTTTACAAATGTATTATTGCATGTTTGTATTTTTTAACTTTGAATCTTTTTCATTCAAAAATTACATTTTCCTTTTATTCAAATTTTATCTATGAATATAATTATTTTAAATGACCAATGTTTTGTGTAAAAAAACTCTTCCAGATTTTCAAAAACATTTATGCTTTTTTAAAAAATTATTTTAGTATGGATTTAAGACCTTTGGCAATATTAAGACCTTACCAAGAAAAGAGCTTAAGAAAAATGTTTGGAAATGGAAGAGCCAGATCGGGAATAATTGTTTTGCCCTGTGGTATGTCAGTATTTTATTTTTCAGAAAATTTCTGCTGTTATGCTAGTTTTTAAAAATGTATGTGAATTAGATTAAAAATTCTTTTGAATGTATCATAAAATGTTTAAACTCAGTGCATTGCCTGATAATTATTATTCTAATAAAATACATTTATTCAGTTAATGAGTAAAAGTTGTTAACTTTCTTCATTGTAGATTTTGTTAGAATTAGATAACTGTATTTATTTACATACTAGCTGTTACCCGCCCCTGTTTCACTGGGTATTTCATGATGTTCTATAAATTTTTGCTGGTTATATATATGTATAAAATTTTGATATTTAAGTCCTAGCATTAAGAATTCGATTGTATTGAAAAATAAACGCCCCTCAATGCCACTTGGGGGTCGATTTTCACGAAACACATTTTGTGGAGTATTTCTATCTTATGAGATGAATCTGCTTACCAAATTTCAAGACTGTGCGTCTAATAGTTTAAAAATCGGAATAATTATTTATATCTCCCTTAACCCCCCGCAACACCCCTTGGGGTCATTTTTCCCAAAACCTATTTTGTAGTGGATATTTACTCCATGAAAGAAACATGTCTACCAATTTTCAAGCAGGTTAGCCTAGTAGTTTAAAAATGAAAATATTTATCTATTACGCCCCTTAAAGCCCCCCTCCCCCGCAACGCCACTTGGGGGGTTACTTTCACAAAAACCATCTTGTATCTGATCTCTACTCTATGAAAGGAATCTATTTATCAAATTTAAAGACTGTGCGTCTAATAGTTTAAAAATAGAAATAATTATTTATAACGCCCCCTAAGCCCCCGCACTGTCACTTGGGGGTCGATTTTCACCAAACTCATTTTGTAGCGGATCTCTACTCTATGAAAGGAATGTGCTTGTCCAATTTCAAGATTGTACGTTGAGTTGTTTAAAAATGGAAACAATTACTTATAACGCCCCTCGACCCCCCGTAACGCCCCTTGCTGTTCGAATTTCGCAAAATCCGTTCTTAGCTGAACTCTACTCCATGAAAGGAACATGTCTACCAAATTTCAAGTCTGTAAGTTGAATAGTTCCGGAGATATCATGATTAGTCAGTGAGTCGCTTTTCTCCTTTATATATATAGATATATGGCACAATAGTATTTTTTATATTATGGCTTCTGACAGGTAACATAAATTAAATTTCATAATGCTGAGAAACAATTGTATTGATATTTTCATAATGTATGTCTGTTTTTTTTAAACTTTTTTTATTTCTACAGAGTATTTAATTTTTTAAAAAAATATTTTCATAATTGTATAGATATTGTTATAAAAATATTTGAGGAATGCAAACTGAGTAAAAAGTAAAATATTTTGTTATTAGGCTAATGTTAGAAAATCTATTTTATATAAAAAAATTTAAAATATATTTACATTCACACATATATTATATGCATTAAAGTTGCAAATATTCAAAATGTAAAACATTGAATATGTTACTTCTTTAGTATTGTTTTTGGGAGCATTTATGTTACAAATATTCTGAAATTTATATTACCAATTTTAGTATTAAAATTATAGACAATGATATACATATAGATATATACTGAGGAGACTGGAAAAATTAAACTTGACGTTATTATACTCTTTTCAAGCTAAACTTTTTTTGTTTTTAAAGTTATTAAATCTTACTTTTCATATATATGTAGTGTGTTACAAATGCATTATTCGAAAATGGAATGTCATCTTTTTCATTAAGTTTCAAATAAGTATCTTTTTTATGTGTGCAATGTATACACACATATAGATTACATGCATATTGATTTTTGAATTTTTTTATGAAGCTAAAATTGATTGTTGAATGCTTATTAAAATATTTTTGATGTAAGATATAGTTTTGTTAGGTGATTAAAATAAACAATTTTTAATTTGTTGCTTACTTTTATAGGTGCTGGAAAATCTTTGGTTGGTGTTACTGCATGCTGTACTGTGGGAAAACGTTGTCTAGTTTTATGCAATTCTGGTGTTTCTGTGGAGCAGTGGAAAACTCAGGTGAAATAATATTTATTCTCTAAAAACTGCTTGTTATTCCTATAAAATTAATTTGAAATATTTTAACTTTTTTTTATGCTCTAAATAAAAATTTAAATTTTTATATTTTACTTATAGTTTAAAATGTGGTCAACTGCAGATGATAGTATGATATGTCGTTTCACATCAGATGCTAAAGATAAACCAATGGGTTTGTATTACAAAAACTTGCAATTATTTTATGAAAATATTACTATTTACATTAAAATTTGCTATAAGCATTACAATTATTCCATGTTTTTCATGCTAAATAGGTCCCCTCTCCCTCTCATGAAGATATTTAAACATTTATTTGATTCTGTATCTTAGGTGGGAACTAAGATTTTTTTAAAAAAGGGAACTTCATGTTAAATTTTGTAAAAACTCTGTATGTCTAGTATATATTTTAAATTTCAGAAACAGTAGTGATAGTCTTGTGCTCTGTTGTCCAATGTTCATTGACTTCCTGTATTTATTGTCTTTTTATTAAGTATAAAAATTTATGAAATTCAAAATCTGTTTGATTTTTCTTTTATGCATCATTCGAATCTCAAGGAATTGAGTTTGTTCAATGAGTTATACTTTTTAAAAAAATGTTTAGCAATGGAAAGAAAAATTTTAAAACTTTATATATTCAGTTTTCCATCTAAATACTTGAATCTAAAATTAGACTTTTCTACTGAAACTTGCCTCTAAATCTATATTACATTCTACCAGACTACACACTATATTTTTTTAAAAAAGAAATAAGTGATATAATTGTAGTTTATTATAGAAAACACACAAAAACAAATTCACCTAACCTTTTTTTACACAATTAACAAAATTATTGCAAAAACCATATAAAAAATATGTACAGTTTGTATGGCAAAAGGAGAGATGTGTTTTACATTATGTAAAAACTATTTAAGATAAATTAAAAGACTGATTTGAAAAGCCATGAAAAAAGTGGAAAAATCATTTGCATGAGTTTCTATATTTGTGTATTTACATGTATATATTTGAGAAAGGATAAAAAACTTTTTAATTAAAAATTCTAGAAATTATAATTATTTGTTGAAACTTGTTGATAATGAGTATATTTGTTTAAGCAAAATGACATCATGTAACAACATTTTAAGAAGATGAATTGTTTTCTGAACCATATCACATCATGGACTTTTTTATTAAAAAAATTGTATATTTATTTTGCCATTGCAATTTTGTTGTTTATATAGTACTTGGTAAACATTACAGAATCTTCAAGTTGCATTGGAATTTTAGGGCATGTTAACATTAGATTAATGTTAAAAGATTTTGCTCACACTTGCACAAAGTTCCCAGAAATTAAACTAGCAGTTAATTGATGAATTTCTTTCTCTTCCTTTGCAAAATATTCAGTGATCCTAAATTGTATTTGGACCTTTCAGTAGCCTTTTCTTCAACCATTTTTTACAAAAAAGTTTAGTGTATAAATTTGTACCTATAATCCCAAACTAAGTTATTATTGAAAAAAAATTCCATATTTTTAAAAATGATATGTAGCTTTCAGAAATACTTTTGCAAGGTTAAATATATTATGTCTGATTTTAATTGTTTACCATTAATTCTTATATTTTTTTTATTTCAAATTGATTCAGCTGGTTTTCTTGTATAATTTTATATATATATATACAGGTTGTGGGATTTGCATTACCACCTATTCTATGATAACTCATACACAGAAGAGATCATGGGAAGCAGAGCAAGTTATGAATTGGTTAAAGGAGCAAGAATGGGGTCTTATGCTACTTGATGGTACGAATAATTTTATTTTTGGGATTTTTGTTTTTTGTAAGAACTGTTAAATTAAAAAAAATTTGGGGGGGGAAATCACATTTTTTTATTTAAAAAAACATAAAATATAGTTTTTATATTGCAATACCTTAATATGTGTATGCTTTTTAAATGATGCAATATAAAAAAAAGTGAAATTAGATGTGTTATAATTTTCATATTTTTTAAATGTATACCTTTGTGTTTTTTAGCAACATATAATTCCTTTTGAGAAAAAAAGACCCAATTTAAACTGTTTAAGTATAAATAGTTTATGTGTATTAATTGTAAAATGTTATTGATGTGAAGTGTTTATTCAAATATGTAATTAAAATTTAATAAGTTGACTGTTAATTTATCTTTTGATTTATTAATAAGAACACTGCACACATACATATATTGACATTAATATTTTCAATTACTGTATTTCTTGTCATGACCTCATCTGATACATATACATTAGAGGTGTATCTGCAGGAAGAAGTATTAGAGGATCAGAAAGTATTACTCCTTCCAGAGAAATTTTATGTGTCACCAGTATAGGTTCCCTTCCCTCATTATAACTTTTCTTTTTCACTAGTATCTATGTTTTAAATAATTAATTTTAATATAACAGATACTTATAGCTATTCAATAACCCCTCATTGCAATGCTATTGAGGAGACTGATAGCACTAATCATAAAATAAAAAGTGATGTTAAAAGGAAAAACTTCATAGTTTAATGTAATTTTTTTAAAGCAAAAGTGCTTAGAAATAATGACATGATTGTTTGAACTGTACTGTTTATATTTGATTGTATTGTAATGTTTATTCTATTTGCTGTATTGTGCAAATTGGTTGATTTTAATGTCAAACAATTATCTGTATTTTTACTTTTGTAATCTAATTTTATATTTCTATTTTTAATAAAAAAGGAAACTCTAAAAATAATAGTTTCTAAAAATTAGTATTTAATAAACACATAAAACAATTATATATATAATTGTTGTATGTCTTTTTTATTGAATTATAAATTTTTATAAATTGTAAATTTTCTTTTTATTTTTAGAAGTACACACTATACCAGCTAAAATGTTTCGAAGAGTTTTGACCATTGTTCAAGCTCACTGTAAACTAGGACTCACTGCTACTTTGGTGAGAGAAGATGATAAAATTCAAGATTTGAATTTTTTGATAGGCCCAAAATTATATGAAGCTAACTGGTTGGAACTACAAAATAGTGGCTACATTGCTAAAGTACAATGTGCTGAGGTTAGAAAATGAAATTTTACAGTATTTTTAACATTGAAGATACAAAAAGTATACATTTATTCTGATATGTACCAAATTTAAGTTCTTTAATTGATTAGGTTCCCTCCTCCTTGTGATAAATATTGTAAAGTGAGGGAAAATGTTAAAAGTGTATCAATGAAGGGATAATTTATAAAGTTTTATAAATAATTAAATATAAGTTATTACCAATTTCATTTAAATTTTTGAGTACTTATGCTTTTCTGGTTTTTTATATTATAATTTTTGGTTTGGTTTAAATGAAAAAAAATTTATTAACAATATTAAAACACCACGAAAATATTTACTACAACTGTTTTTGTTTGTAAGGAGAAAGATTTTTCTATATAATTTTTTTTAGAATTTATTTCCTAACTATTTGTTAATTTTTCCAAATTGGAGGGGGGAATATCTTACATTAAACATTCTTATTTACATATTACTTTAACAATAATAATTGTATTATTGCTGTTTTTAAAAAAGGAATTTCATTCTATTTTTTAGGTGTGGTGTCCAATGACTCCAGAATTTTACCGTGAATACCTTATTGCCAAAGCAGCAAAAAAATTAGTAAGGATTTTACTGTAATTGAATATATATACATCAAGATTTGTTCTCTTCTATGTAATTTTTAATATTTTTTTTAAAAAAATTCTTGTTTTTTTAATTTTATTTTAATCTTATTATTAGATTTTATTGTTATAACTGTTTAGTTTATATGGTAATGTGTATGTAAGTAATAACATTTATATTAATGCTATATAATTTACAATCTCTTTCTCATTGGTCTTTGAAATATCAGTAGTTGAACCAGTGTAATAAATTTTTAAGTATTTGCTTTAAGTTTTATTTCTTAAAATGCCAAAAATTATATTCAAACACACTTAACTAAATATTTTTTTCCACAAAACTAAATTTTATAAGATCATGTGGTCTTAAACTATTGTTGTGTTATAAAGGGTTAAGTATAAAGTGTTTTGTAAATGTTTCATTTGTAATGATAAATTAACTAATATTTCTAAATATTGTATCTAATATATAAAAGTACAGATGCATGCAAAAAAAAAACCCAATATCTATGCTGCATACAACTGTCACATACTGCTGTTAAAAATAGAAAAATAATGTCTGCACAATTTGAGCTACAAACAAAACATTTATTGCATTTCGTGAAGTAAATAGCTTTTAACAAAAATTATGACCATACTCCATTCTCTATTATTAACAAAACTGGGTATCTGTCAAATAAGTAATGCAATTCGACTTACACAAATGAAAATAATGATAACACCACTAATATTTAGTCTCATTACTCGTGAACTTGATGATTGCAACACATTGTTTTGGTATTAACGAAATAAGTTTTAGATATATTCAAAGAGGTTTCTTAGTACCAAATTTGGATAAGTCTGCATCAGTAATAAAAATTATCTATTTAATACTTCTGAATTAATCTGATGTAACAGGTTTTCAATCAGTTTTCATTCCAGACTATTACCAAGTCATTGCAAAGTATTATGTTATGGTCCTGCAAGTCGTTTTTTTAAGTTATGGTCATGGAAAAGGGACATGAACACTAAACAAAATATGCTGTGTAATTGGTGTTCCTTGTTAATGCATGGGATACTTATCCCTTTTTTGGCTCTAAGACAAAATGCTTAATCCTCTTGTAAAATACATATAGATATAAAACAAGTGTCTTTAATAAGCAAGTGTTTCCTCTACAAAATATCTTTATATACATGGGCATTCATAGTACATTAAACAAATTCGAGTCTACCTGTTTCTTATCTCTTAGTATGAAAAAATACCCCCAAATTATTTCAGAAACTGAATCTTTCACCTTAAACACAACACAATACAATTAGTGTTAAATTCTTCATTGACTCTAGATTACCTTTTGACCATCTGGACTGCTGAGGTTCAATTTTGATTCATCTAAGAATATATATCTTTTCCATTGCTAAAAAGTTCATTTTGCATATTGTTTGGCCCACATTAAATAATTTGCAGTAAGTAGAAGCTTTTGTGGGCAGCATGGCATGAATCTCTTTTAAATCAAATATCCGTGAATCGTATTACCACTTGCATTCACTCCACTCTAATTCCTGTGCAACCCTGAGATCCATTAATGTTGCTTCTCTGTTTCTAAGTGACAGATAAACAAGATGTATATGTTGCATTTAGATTTTATGCTAAAGTAGATTTCTTTCGACATTCAAACTTTGTGTTTACTGAGCCAGTTTGGGGAAGTTTTGCCTGCAAATGAAATTAGATCAATTGCAGTAGATTCTTTTAGATATCACACACATGTAGAAAAACTGCAACAGAGATTGTTAACACTAATTTATACAGTTAGTTTCACTAATGAAACCATTACTAAAATGGACAAATGAGAATCCTTTCTCTCTTAGCACATTTATAGTACTGCCCAGCTGATGCAGCTATTGGTGTGATTACATGATCTTTCAATTTCTTAAGTGCTTTTGCATTTGCATATGAAGAATGTTGGTGATGCAATTTTTTTACACACTTCAGTACCTCATTCCCCATTTCTAAATTTAAAAAAAAAATTAAGAAGGCTTTAACTTTAAACTATTTTGTCATACCTAATTGAATAAGTATTTTTGATTACTGAGATATTTTATGTGTTTGTTCCTATCTTATTTATAAATTCAAACTATGTTCTTTCATTTAAGTGACATTATCTGTTAAGTGGACACAGTAAAATTCAAATGACAAAAATCGGTCAAAAAATCAAATTTAGTTTTTTTAGCTTAAACTATTCTTTACATACCTTTCTATAACCTGACAAAATTTGAAGGCTCTAAGCTTAAAAAACACAGAATTATGATAGCTGTTACGTTCGTTTTTATTCACATTCCTATGGCAAATCAAAACTTTAAACTGACTTATCTCGGAAAGATAAAATAACTAGTCTTTCTTCATTTAAAATGCTAAGGCTTTTTTTCTATTGGGCCTAATGCTTTGAATTTTTTTTTTATTGCTAATAGCACATGTAACAAAAGTTGGTATGTATTTTTGAATCAAAGCAATACTAATTTTTTTAAAAATAATTGAACTCGGAATTTGTACATTTTTTAAGGAATTTTCAATAAGCATTCATAAAAATAAGTATTGTATGAATACCGATCATGTTATCGCAAAACCCATACCAACTTTTGTTATACACAGTTTGAGGTACTTGTAAATCAAATTTCAAGCGTGTATGTAAATTTTTGTAGGAGTAGCATTTTAAAATCACTTCAAAAATTTTAAGTTTTTTCTTTAAAAAATTAAATCGTTAGCTTTTTATGAAAATTTGAGCTCAAAATCTGTTTTACATAGTATACACACATAGAAGGCAACCAAAAAATTTTTGAAAATCCTTAAATTAAAATTTTTTGCGTAAATCGTACCATGTCCCCTTAATATAAATTGTACAATGATTCTTTTATGTAAGATCTGACTTTTAAGTTATCAGGTTTTTTTTTTTTCCTTTTCTTTTTTAGTGTTAAATAACGTGTGTTATTTTAGTTGTAAATTTTTTAAATCTTAATATTTCATAAATCATAAAAATTAATTTTTAAAGGGATTCTATTAAAAATTGAAGAAAAATTCTACAGGCACTAAATTCTTTCTCATTAATAAAAATTTTTGTTGTAGTTTTGTTAAATATTGTTATTTGCAGGAAAAAAAATTTAAAGAAATGTTATTTTTTTTATTTTTACTGTGCACTTTTTTTATTGCAGCTTCTTTTTGTAATGAATCCAAATAAGTTTAGAGCTTGCCAGTTCCTCATTAGATATCATGAAATAAGAAATGATAAAGTAATTGTATTTTCAGACAATGTTTTTGCTCTGAAGCATTATGCCATTAAAATGAACAGGTAATTTTTACAGGTCTATTTTTCTAGAAAACTGAGAAACATATTTTCATTCTTTTAAAATTTTCCAGGCATATAAATAAGTTATTAATATTTACTAAAGGAAATGCACTTCCATTTAGTACAAAATTCAGAAGCATTTCAATTTAAATTAAAAATTAAATATAGGTTTTTATCGAAACTGTTGATGCCAGACAAACATAAAACATGGATTGTTCTGCTGTATTTCTTATTAAATTGTAATTTTTGCTACAGAGCAGACAATTCAATAATTATATGTAAGGCATGTAATCTTTATCTGCAAAACTTTAAAATAATAATCTAAAAATAAAGTCATCTAGAAATAAATCTTGTAACATTTGACATGCATTCATTTTTTAATAATAATTTATTAAAAAATCTAATTAATTTTTTGTTTATTCATTTATTTTTTTGCAAAGAATTATGAATGTGAAATATTTATTTTTATACAAGCTAATGTAATTTTGTTTCTTAACAGACCATATATTTATGGACCTACATCACAAGCTGAAAGAATGCAAATCCTTCAAAATTTCAAATATAATCCAAAAGTCAATACTATATTTGTATCTAAAGTTGCAGATACTTCTTTTGATTTACCTGAAGCTAATGTCTTGATACAAATATCTAGCCATGGTGGCTCTAGAAGACAAGAAGCTCAGAGACTTGGTAGAATTTTGCGTGCCAAGAAAGGTTATTTCATATATGACAATTTTCTAGAAATTCTATATTTTTGTTTATATTTTTAATTGATTTTTATTAAAATATAGCTTAGATTTCTGATATTGTAGGATATCTTGAAAAATACTTTGTTTTAATGTAATTAATTGCTTAAAATTTTTAATTATTTAAAGTAATTTTTGTTTGAAAACTCCTATTTAGTTTACAAGTACTTCTTTCAGTATACTTGTATGCAGACTAAGTCATAATGGACAACCATCATGTTTCGATGCGTCAACCTATCTGAAAAATCTTTATTCTGTAAAACATCCAAAGTTGATTTTATTTTCATAATCTTGATTTGCACCATAATATATTCAGTTACCGATTATTTAATCTCTGTAATAATTTGATCTGCTGTGGTATTCTGTATAAAGTGATAAAAAGAGTTGTTTTTATGCTTAATGCAATTTTTATCTTTTTGTTAGTTCCTACTTTTGTTATTGCAATGCTTTAACTTAGAGGTATAATATTTCTACTGTTTATTACAAATTAAATTTTTCTCCATCCAAGAACTGATTAGTCGAAATTGAATAGTTAATACATAAATTCAGATTAGGCTTAAGGTATCATGCTTCTGATTATGTGTTAATTGTAATTAATAATAATAAAAAATTGTAGGTATATTGTGAATAATTTTATAGACAGATTTAAATTTTTTTCTCTTAATTTTTTTTAAATAAAAATTCTAAAGAGTATATTAATTTTGTTTTTGGAAATGACTAAATCATGCAGTTGATTTGAAAGGAAAATGCTTAATTATATGCAAGGTTTAATTTTACTCAAAAATGGTGGATACTTTGATTTTTTGTTGCGGCTCTAGTAGCCAAATGATCATGGTTGTAAGCTTGCAACAGGTGGTGTGTGTGTTGAGCCTTTTGTTGGATTCCTGGTGCCATTAAAGATCTGTTTTATAGAAGGGTTGATGCACATTAACATATCAAGGCTCCAACTCCTTATGGTGGCGTGATGGGCAAATTGGGAAAGTAGGTTACCAACTCAGATGTATTACACGGTTTGCTTGCAGTAGTCCTTGTGTAACTTCCAAGTATGACAAAAATAAACAATGAATCATTGATTATTCATATATATAAACATGTGTAGACAAATTGTAACTAATTTTTGTATTCAAACGATTACTCATACTAGTATTTTTTGCAGCAATGTACCAATTGCTTAAAGATAGATGTAGGCTTTTTATATGTTTCTCCAAATGTTTAAAAGATAAAAAAGATCAGATTTTCTCTATTTTCAGTAAACTAAAAATTGATTGAAAGGCTTATATTTATTTTAGATTATGGATATTTATATCAAATCTTTATTTGAAGAATTTTAATGAATTTATGCATTTTATTAATGATATGCACATTTATTTTAAAATAATTTTTTATAATATTTACTTAAGAATTCAGTGCAAAACCTTTTCTTTAGAAATTCAATTTCACATTTCCATTTTAAGGTGCGTTTACGGAAGAATATAATGCTTTCTTCTATACTTTGGTGTCTCAAGATACAATGGAAATGCATTATTCAAGAAAACGACAAAGATTTTTAGTAAATCAAGGATACAGTTATAAAGTAATTACAAAATTGATGGGAATGGATGAGGTAAATATATTAAAATGAAATTGATTTGTCAAATTGTATGGATTATATTCTCAGAAAAACTTTTATTTGATATAAATATTTTTAAGTGTTTCCATTCATAATATAATTAAAATAGAAATGTTCAGTGAGTCATGCTAATTATACTCTAATTATAAAGTTTTGAAAAAGAAAGTTATATAACTGATAATCACTTTCTACATTATCAAATGAATACAAAATTAAATGATTGCCGATCAGTTAAAATGTTTTGATATTTAAAAGCTTTTAGAAGCAATTTTGGATCAAAATCATGAAATGAGTTATATTAATTTATAGCAAACAGAACTACTGTATAAAAGTAGGGAAGATCAAACTCAGCTTCTACAGCAAGTTTTGGCTGCTAATGATGCTGATGCAGAAGATGAAAAAATTCCATCTGAATTTTCTGGTGGTAAACAACAGGTGAGTTTCAAAGCTTTTATTCTTGTATCTTGCTGGAAATATGCAGGTAATTTTCAAATATACATATAAATGTACCTGTGTGATGCATATATGTTTTGACTGAGGTATAATCACAATTGATTTTGTGCTCTTTAATGGGTCTTGTTAGGTTCTTGTTTCATGCTACCATGAATTTCTGAGTTTAAATACATTCCTAAGGAGTTTCTTACTTTTTTGCTCAAATCGAAATAATTCCTTTGAATTGTGTTGAATAAATTGCATTTGAGAAAGTAAAGGTTTCTCTTGATTTTAATTCTTTTTTTTTTTTGGAAAGTATTGTTAAATATATAAGATCAGAAAACACATTTTCTGTACTAAAATGATAGTAAAAATATTTTCAATCACTAAATGCTTCCAAAAAATCCAGTTGATTTTCTTGGATGTAATTAGACTATAAATCAGCATAGTAAATTTGAAAAGAAGGTAAAAAAACCAATACTCTTTTTGTGAAAGAATACATGTTATCTCTCATATGTTTCATTAGTTAAATGTAATTTAGGACTCGTTTGGTGGGTTAAGCAAAAGAAAAGTAATTTTCTTAGAATCTGTAGAATATTAAAAGAATTTCTCAAAAAACTATATTTACACTTGTTATTCCTTTAAAAAGCATTAGACAATGCCTTGAAAAATACTACTAACATAATTGGTGAGTGAACAATCCTTAATTTGTATATTGTTTTTACTGAAAGTATTTATAAAATATCCTACACAATTTTCAGTTAGGTTGATCAGGGTCTTGGTAGGTATTCATAGGTTCATTTAGTAGGAATTTATAGGTTGTTGACTTTTCAGAGTTGATGCCAATATCAATCTATAGTTGCTTTTTGGTTAAAATTAGGGATTGCAAATCGGACCAAAAGTTCAATACCAGTATTTTTTAGGTTTTAATACAGGGAGTTAAAATTTCTACCAGTAGTAGAAATTTTAGAAAAAGAAAGAAAACACAGGTGTTTTTTTGTTTTATTTGCCACTTACAAGAGAGTATAAATATCATAAAAAATAATGTGTAACTTATAAACTATAACAGTATATAAAGAATCACAAAAAAGTAAAGGAACATCTTATTTATATAAATTGCAAAAAAAAGAGTAAATATCACTATTCAGTCTGTGGTCTGTATCATTTAAATAATGAAACCAAACTGAAGTATTATCAACTGATTTTTAATGTTCTTTAAAGTTATTCTTATTCATTTTTATGGGTTATTATTTATGAGTATTTATTATAAATCTCAAATATATATTTTGAACACTAAAGTATGATAAGCAAATACAATGTGAATAACAAGTTCACCAATTTAAAAAGTATTGAAATATTACACACTTTCTTCACAACTACAACCTTGTTTTCACAGATACAAATATCAGACTATGAATCCTATGGTTCTGAGTGGTAATAGGATAGTTTTGGCCCACCTCCTTGGATAATAAACATATTTTATCACTTCTCTTGATTGTGCGATGCAACTTTGTATTCACAGTCTAATGAATTTCACCCATTAGGGAGACATAAAAACAAAAACTTATACTATTTTGCTATGTTGGCAATCCCTGAACATATATATAGTGGAGACAATTTTAAAAATTTCTAGTAAATACTGAAAAAACTGTATTTAAACTTGTGAATACTGTTATTACAAAATTGTACAAATGGTTTAAAATACTGGTATTCAGTATACCAGTATTACAATCCCTAGTTAAAAATCCATTGATACCATGACACAGAAGTAAGTTCAAAGGTCCAACAGTGAATAAAGCATAAAGCTTCTGCTAATAGAATCCTTATTCCAAAGAGCCAATTCAGCACATAAAGACCAGCAATACATTGATAATCAGATTACTGCTGCAGCAGCCCTTGCCTTCTTCCATCTGCAGGGTGTGACCCATTTGGCCAAAAATTGTCACTGCAAAATTTCCTTCTATTGAAAGAAACTTGTGTCTTCTTTCTTCAGTAACTTCCAGATTTTCGTCATTGTAGCAAAAAATATAGCTAACAGTTTAACAAAGAAAGTGGTAGTAAAATTTATATATTTAAAAACAGTGCCACCTAGTTATAATCAGTCTAAACCAGAATTTGGCATGTTTTTCACATTTTACAGATTTAGCTTCATGGTCCCTATAACTGAGAAATGCTTTTGTAGGTCTTTAATTTTGAAAGCTTCTTTCAATCTTTGATATATTTATGAACAATGTATGTTTGATGTTCTTTAACAGTTCTGAATCAAAGAATATCAATATATATATATATTCTTTTGTACCATTTATTTTACTTATATTTGGTAGGTATTGGTATGTTTCTTAGAATCCAATTTTATTCTTTCTTAGCTTTGTAGGAAGTACAATTTGTCTCTTATTACTTAAATTTAAATTATTATATTTTATATGTATATATATAGAAAAATATATGGGAAAATATAACAACTACACCTAATTAATAAAGAAACAAAGGGTTTTTTAATTAAAGAAGCATGATGGAATTATTTTTATCATATACAGGTTTCTCGTCGTGTTGGCAGCATGAGCTCTTTATCTGGTGCAGATGATGCTGTCTACATGGAATATAAGATGAAGAGAGAAGGCAGTCGACATCCATTATTTAAAAGATTCAGAAAATAAGCATTTTGTACATTGTGAATAAACATTTTGCATCTTGTAAATAAAAGTTTTGTACAATCCTATGAAATTTTGTTTGCTTACTGTGACTGAAATAATTGCTTAATATTATGTTATGCATGTATTTATAATATTAGATATTACTATATGCTACAGCACTAAAGGGTAAAATATGTATGTAACTTTAATAAAAAATGAAAAATAGTGCAAAATAGTTTATTGATATCCAATTTTGTGAAACTAAAATAAATTTAAAATGAGAACTAAAAAGAAATGAATGATTGGTTGTTTTATCAATATTATAATCTTTTTAATACATACATGAACCTGTAATTGCCCTATTCAACGAATTTCTTTTACCTTCGATTCAAAGACACACCTGGTTTTAAAGAAGAATTAACATTGGAAAAAAGTGCAGCTTAGATTCCAGTAAATAAAGTATGTAATATATTTAAATAAATTTGTGTTTAATTTATGTGGAAATCATTTCATAGAAAAAAAATATTTTTATATTATCTACCATTTGAGACTTAAAAAATTGAAGAGTCTTGAATTATTCTTTTATTAATATTATATTTTAATTAGGGATGAATGTATATATTTTTAATATATAAATATTGTTTTCATAGCACATGCATTCTAAGTCTGATTAAAATAAATTAATGTCAGGATAAAATTTAAGGACTGATAAGCGAATATTGAACATATGTGAGCAGAAGCAAGCAAGAATAATGTATTGAAAATTACATCAGAATTCATTAATTAAATAAATGTAATTGAATATTCAATTTATTATTTATTTAATATATTTATAAATAATTTACTGTTTGTTTCTTTCATATTGTGAACCAAAGAGAGTAATTTTAATTTATAATAATAATCGTAAGTTTATATTTTATTTGTTTACTTAAAATGTTGAATTATTACATAATTTTTTTGCTGTGATAAATTATTTATCTAAAAGGTGGTAAAATTTATTCTTATACTATATTTTTAAAAAATATTTTCAATATGAATACAACATGTTTTGCATCCTATGTACATTTAAAAAATAAGATTTAAGTTTCCATGATAGTAAATAGAGGCTCTTGATTATGTTCATTTTTTGTCTACTTCCAACAATTTTTATTCACTTACATTATGAATGGTAAATCTTTAAATTATTGTAGTTTATATAATTTTAAAGAAAATATCGAGTCTGAAGTTAAGGGGCAAAGCCTTTAAAAAATCAAAAATTTGTAGGGAGACAATTTTGCTAACAAAAAAAGTTACGATTCTTGTATGCCTTTGTTTTCCTGCTACTTTTTTTGCCATTCGTATTTTTTCTTGTGTCTGACTCAACGGTTCATTAGTTCAAAAAATATGTATTAATTATATTGTATGCAAATACTTGTTACTTTTAAGAGTATAAGCAAAAATAATAAATAACTAATTGGCATATATTGATTTACTAGAATAATCAATTTCAAATATCTTTTTAATTGCAAGACTAATTTAAAATATTGTTACATAGATCGGGGTGCGAGGATTTTATACGAATTAGTTGCAAAGAACAAGACAGTTCTTTAAGAACTATGGAAATTTATTGTCGAAAAACAATCCTTGAAGTACAGGATTCAACAAAAATATTCGCAGAATAAATCTCAGAAGGTCTTAACACTCAACAGCGCTCAGACATAACTATCAGTGTTTAAAGTACAAGTATGTGAAAGATTATTCACAAGCACCATTCGTCCTACTCAACAGTCTAGTTAATCGCTAGTCAACTTTTCTCGGTCAAGGCACGACTACTAACCGGCGAGCGTCTTCCTATTTATAGGCCTCGCGGATCCTTCGAAAAAGATCCGTTTGCGTCACAGATCGTGAAATTAGGGGATTTCTCCACTAATTTCCAGAACTCGCCAAAAATGATGCGAACTTGGCTCTATCGCCAAGTTTCCATTAAATCGCCACTATAATGTAAGGAACGGCGGTGCTTGCGAATCTTACAATTTTAACAAAATAAATACAACAGAAAGTAATATTAACGTATTATATATGGAAATATAAAGTATTTACACTATTTTAAGCGCTCATTACACAAAATTTGTAACAATGTATTATTTGTGCTGAACAGAAATCAGCTTAGGAAGGTGTTTTCAAAAATAGACCCACAAGAGAGTTACGGAGTGTTATAAGTATTAAAAACAATCCTTTTTATTAGTTATTAGATCTACAGACCTAAAATTTAACTTTTTTTTTTGTTTACTTGATATATGCAAAAGCTTTTTTAAATTTGCAATTCATGTAAAATTAACTCATTTAAAACTTCTTTATGCATCAATCTGTATTAATTTTTCAATTCACCCGTTGAAGAACTGGTATACCAGCTAGTATAATATATATTTTGTAAAACAATTTTCAATTTACATTGTTGTATTTGATATATTCTAATGTAGGCTTTCCTTAGTCGTTCTCTCTCTCTCTTTTCTTTTGCTGTGGTTACATTCACTTCTTCCTTAATTAACGCTTCCATTTCTGTGATAAATATAACTGACACCAATCTTAGTAAAAAGTTCTTCCCATAAATTAGAATATTTCTACTCATAATCTTAAGATATTTCTAGTTTTTGTGTGTACATGATATAACTACACAATTATTAAAAAGTAATCAATTCATTTCCCTATTATATTTGAATTCTCTATGTCCTTGAGCGAAAATTGCTCATCTTTTAATGATGATGCTAAACGTATGTTAACACCAGGAACCAATTTTCATTTTTTTCATGATTGCGTTTTAATAAGATATAATTACACAGCTATATATACATAATCTCAAAGCTCTTTACTTCGCTAAAAATTGTTAATTTTGTTTTTTGAATTAATGTCGCAACCAAGTTTTCTATAAGCTATCGGTGCTGAATCTCGGAAAATCTTGGTATTTAATTCTCAAACGATGCTACATGAAAATGCTACAATTGCTCTTAATACACCTGCTACATGAAAATTTTGATTCATAGGAATGTAGCAGGTATCTGTCTTCATTATTATACTCGATGAATTTGAGTTTATATACAATATCGTTATCCCCTCCTCGCGCATTTCTAATTCTTTTATGTATAAATATGCAAAATTGCACAGTAATGATAAGAAATCGTTCGTTCATTAACATATATTTGGTTTGTCGCTGGCCTTCTGCACTCAAGGTTGCGGGTTCGACCTCGGCCCAAGTCGGTGGATTTTCGTGATGCAGAAAATCGACAGCGGCCATGTCGTATGATTATACGGCATGTAAAAGACCCTATAGTGTCTATTTGGCTTGGGCGCTCTCGGCAAAATTAAATCCTAGAAACAGGCTTGCATCGTCAGAGCGCAGGTGCCTCCATCTGTGGAGGAAACTGGGCGTCAAAATTACCTGCGGCGATTGGTATGGGCCTATATGGCGCCGCACTAAAGAGTGATACCAGCTCCTAGGGATGGTAAAAATACCAATTCGCAGCCCCATTGGATAAAAAAAGATATATTTAAAACAGGGTAGCCAACCTTTTTGGGAAGAGTGCCACTATTTGATAAAAAATAATTATGCGTGCCACTTCCAACTTTTCCAACAAACAAATATGTAAATGAAAAATTTTTTTACTTAAAAGCTTGTTATCGGATTTTTTATGCAAATAGGGCATTTTTTAATGTAGTCTAGTATAAAAATAGTGTAATAAATACGACGAAAGTACAAACTCGGATTTTATTGTAATAAACTTTTTACAAGTTCAATCAATTAGGTTAGGTATAAAATAAAAATGAGTAATTCAAATCATTTAATTAAAAAATAATTATTAAACGCTCAGTATTTACTTAATGTGGCTCTTTTGAATCACTATATTTACCAAGTCATGTACACTCATTTCCATAAATTAAGGATAATTCAGAATCACACAGAAATTGAACTCTAAAATAAAAATTTCACCAGTAGAATTATCACACACATCGTGAAGAAGAATATGCAAATTACAGGAAACCACCAGATGGCGCGGATAGTACGTCACAATGACGAGAGTGTAAGAGAGGGGTATATAAGGAATGGTGGCAAGGTAAAATTGTTCACAAGCGCTTTAAAAGCCTTTCAGTGCAATAACCGCATAGTTATGGCACAAAGGAAGCATTTGGATGATTTTTTACGTGGTAGAATTATCGGACGACTGGAATGTGGACGTACCCAGCTGGAAGTATCCGAGGAACTTGGAATCGTCCAGAATGTCATCTCCAGGCTTTGGCAACGATTCCAAGATGATGGTAATGTGAGTAGATGTTGCAGCACAGGTCGCCCCCGAGTTACAACGCCGAATGAGGACCGGTATTTGGCAGTTACTGCCAAAAGAAACAGACGGAGCACAGCATCAGACCTGTCTCGTCAGCTCTCTTCAGCTACCGGTACGACAGTTTCAAGGCAGACCATGTACAGACGCTTAGGGCACATTGGTCTATATGCTCGTAGGCCTGTCAGATGTGTTCCCCTTACCGCAACTCACTGTCACCTGCGATTAACCTGGAGTAGAGAGCATGCATTGTGGACACCACAACGGTGGTCTTGTGTGATGTTTTTCGACAAGTCCAGGTTTAGTTTGCAGACTGATTCTAGCCGGACTTTCATATGGAGAGTGCCAGGTACCCGTTACCACCAAGAGAACACCATTAAACGACACCGTTACGGTGGTGCAGGATGGCTCGTTTGGGAAGGAGTTATTCTTGGTTCCAGAACTGACCTGCATGTTCAGAGTGTAACGATGACAGGCCACATCTATCGGGATGTCATTCTGAAACAACATGTACGTTTGTTTCGGGGCGCCATGGGTGTTGAATTTCTGTTTGTGGATGACAACGCCCGTCCTCACCGTGCAAACATTGTAGACGAATGCCTTCAATCGGAGGATATCACCCGTATGGATTGGCCAGCATACTCACCAGACTTGAATCCAATAGAGCATGTGTGGGATATGCTTGGCCGACGAATTGCAGCCCGTCAACCCCCTCTCACCTGTCTACCGGTATTTGGCAGACGGAGCACAGCATCAGACCTATCTCGTCAGCTACCGGTACGACAGTTTCAAGGCAGACCATGTACAGACGCTTAGGGCACATTGGTCTATATGCTCGTAGGCCTGTCAGATGTGTACCCCTTACCGCAACTCACTGTCGCCTGCGATTAACCTGGAGTAGAGAGCATGCATTGTGGACACCACAACAGTGGTCTTGTGTGATGTTTTCCGACGAGTCCAGGTTTAGTTTGCAGTCTGATTCTCGCCGGACTTTCATATCGTTTACAATAAAAGTCAAAAAGTTATTTTTCTGGGACAAATAATGATTGCTTATTTATTAACATCACATTTTGAAATAACTAGATTACTAATGACAGACCTGTAATTTTGAATCACGGTCAAGTGACTAGGTTCAAAACTACATGTTCATCTGAGCTGGTATTCCACTCTCCTACATCATGCCAAAGTGAAGAAGTCTTTAGTAAATTGAACAGCGTCACAACGAATAAAAACAAAAATAACGCAACTTGAGACAATTACCACTCGGCAGTGGCGATTTAAGCTTATCTCGGGTCCTGGGCAAAGAAGATCTACAAGCCTCCTTGGAACTGGAGGATCGAAATTTATAACCAAAGAATCTGGTTAAGTCCAGCTTATCCGGGCCCTCGCTCCAAGTGCCCAATGGATATACCGGCACTGCCCCTCGGCCATTGGAACGATAATGAATAAGAATGGTCGTTTCTGTCACACTAAGAAACAGTACTGTTAACAGCAATTTGCAGCTGTAGTTCTGTAACGTGAATATTAGAACTTAGGCATGAAATCTACAGATCATCCCCGAACAAATACATCGAATTCGTACGGCCAGAAAGATTTTGGAGATGTATAGAGTGAGAGGACCGATCCTAGTAGAGGTGTGCCCCGCATCAACACCTCCTAAGGAGGTGCTGACCGCACGCTGGAGGCCAAAGCATGGGGCGGCCGCATATATGAGGTCTACCAAAATGTTCTGTCCATTCCGGTTACAAACAGTTTCAACAAGTATGCGCATATTCATTTGAAGCATATTTAGCCCTCTTTTTTTATCACTGAATGTCTACATACTGACATAGCAAATGAACTAAAACATAGATGGTTCATGTTAGTATTAAGTGAGATGTGATCGTTTACCCACGGCTGTTGATAAAGTTCATTTACGCCAACTCCAACAAGGAAGAAATGCTCCAGAAGCGTGTAGAAATTTATTGAAAGTGTTTGGTGAAGGTAAGTTTCTAATAAAACCATGCAGAAGCTGGGTCGAAAAATTTCAAGTAGGTGATTTTGACCTTTCTGACATGCCACGCTCTGGGCGACCATCTTTGATCGACGACGATACTGTCAAGATCATGTTAAAGCAAAATCCTTTTTGACAACATCAGAGATTGCGGATAGGCTTGATTCAGCTCAACAAACAATTTCGGAAACTAGGGTTTGTGTGGAAGTATTCGAGATGGATGCCACATAAGTTAAGTGAGAAGAATTTGAACGATCGAATCACACACATCATATTGCGCGCAACAAAATCGACCCTTCTTGGACAGAATCATAACTGGGGATAAAAAATGGATTTCGTATGATATCATAAGGAAAAGGGCATATTGTGAACCCGGAAAACCTGCCCCATCCACCTCTAGGTCGAAGTTGAGCCTGAACAAAAGATATGTATATGGTGGGACATGAGAGGACCAATACATTTTGAGCTGTTGTATCCAAACAAAAGGCTAAATTTGGAGATGTACTGTTAGCAATTGGATAAATTAAAAACAGCACTCGAAGAAAAGAGTCCGGCGATGTTCAATAGGAAGGACATATTGCTTCATGACAAAGCCAGGCCACATGCTGCTTTGGGGACTCGTCAGAAAGTCGCAGAGCTATATAGGCTGGGAAATTCTGTCGCATCTACCATATTCCCCGGACATAGCACTTTCCGATTATCACTTGTTTCTGTCCATACAAAATTTTTTGTAGGGGGAAAATATTCAAAAACGAAGATATCAGACAAGCACTGATTCAAATTTTGACCTCTAGAGATAAGACATTTTTTATAAATGGGATACACAAATTGCTCTCAACCTGGCAAGAAGTCATAAATAATGGTGGCAATTATATTATTCAATATAGTTTATTCAAGGCATGAAAAATTTATTCTTTTGTTTTATTCTAAAAACGGACAGAACTTTCCAGTAGACCTAATACTTCTATCAGACAACAAAAAAAATTTGTTACCAATTTCTCAAAATAAAACTTATAATGTCGAATATGCCGAAGCAGTTATTGAAAAATCAAAATAAGTCCCACACAATTTCCCTATAACATAGCATAGTTTAAGAAAAATAGAATGTTAGTGCTCAATGTGTTGGTCAATTGTCCATTAATGGCTATTCTTTATAAACATCTTTCATTTGGTAGCAAAATTCGTGGCAGAGCCGGCCAATACCACAAGTTTTTTTTTGCTTATTAGCGATACTGGCGGCGCACTGTGGATCAGTGATGGACAAAGGCGTCTCAAAAATGATTTTTGCGAAAGTTGCTTTACGCGAAATTTTTTTTATTTGGTTAATATTACCCAAGACTTAGGAGTGTTTAAATTCAATATGCAATGGGGGAAATTTAAAATTTTAGCTTTACATTTTAGAAAAACAAAGTAGAGGAAAGAAGTTATTTTTGTGTCTATTTGCATTTTTATTAATGTTTTTACTTTTTACAGGTAGATGAGTTTATAACGTCAACATTAAGTATTAGACAAAATATATGAAAAAAATTCTCTGGGGGTCGGCGTATTAGGTCTTAGCACGCGGAGTGCCAACGCCCTAGGGGCGTTCCTGTAAAGAATCGAGTTATATTCAAAACGCTTCAAGGTGGAATGCCTCCGATTTTTCAGACTTGTACTATTAACACTATCAAGATTTTGTATGAATAATACTTTAAACAAATTTTTCTAATTCTGTAGTGAAGATCAGCATATATATGTATAGTTATTTTCTGAATAAATTGAAATATTTTTATGGTGATCAAGCATCGAATTAAAACGGTAACAAAACTCGCAAATATAACACAGATCGTATCAATCATAAATATGAATATTTGATACCCGCTGGAATTCTTACCATATGTTTTCTCTAGTAGTATTTTACTATACAAAGTATGAGACTCAAAAAAAAAAAAAAAAAAAAAAAATTATATTAAGTTTTGACATGAACCCAATGAGGAATGTTCCCTCCGACACCTTAACATTAAAAAAATTCCTAAAGTAAGGTATCTCCAAAGAATCCACAGTAAGGGCAAGCAAGTTCTAAATCAGAACTTAGTCAAGATTTAAATCAGGTGCATATACAGCTTTACTTATTAAATAAAACCGAATTGAAAAACTTTACTTAAAATTCGTTCTTTTTTAAATCATATGATGCAAATTTTAATCAACTTTTTAGATATCAAAAATAATGAACAGAAATAACCGAAAAACGTATTAGCATGGCATTCTCTATTAGATTCCGTAAACAAGTAAATCAAAGTATTCCCTCATATAAATGTGCATTTTATGACTCATTCTTTTTATTATAGTTAGCAATTAGGTGAGAGTATGGGGTTCAGTCGCTTTCACGTGGGGCCTCCTGTTTAAACTAAACGACTGATAACTAATCGTCTTAAAGTAGCCATTATGTTTGGTGATGCAGCTGCAGGTAAAAGGTGGAATATCTTGCTTAACAAAAATGGTGGAGTCCCCACTTCCCTGCCTCGATCTGTTGCAGTAGCAATCTTTCGTTTACTTACTGAACATTATTTGCAGAGGTAATTACTCATTTGCATCGCATTGGAGTAAAGGATTCGGCTTGTTGCCCTCTGTTACCAGGGTGAAATGGATGGTGACCACCTCAGACACTGTCCTGTTGTTTTAAAGTTTTTTGTAGACAACTCTACAGAGGCTAACTTTAATTCTTTATATATATATATATGCTTAAAGCAATTTTATAGGGCTGCTCGTCGACTAATGGCAGAGATGCCGAAGGATAAAAAAAAGGTTAGAATATTTTCTTCAACAATTTAAAAGGTCCAAAAACGCCGATAAAAATAAGAATATTTTCTAAATTCATTTAGATCAGTTTCTCCGTTAATTATTTGGGGGGGGGGGGGTAGGTTTTTTACTTGGATATGTTCAGTAAAGTTCAGTTCAATTTTTAGTTTGATTTCATTTATTATAGATTTTATTACTCCAACTCTATTTTGTTTCATAGTACAATTAAAAAATCAGCTTTTCAACGATATTACAGGGGGGAAAATAGTTAATCATTCACAATTTAAAATCTATTGTTTTATCACAGTTCTCATTTTCATAACATTAAATGCCTCTTTGAAAGCTAATTAATCCATTTAAATTATTTTTTCATTCACATTTCAGGATAATATCAAGTTATTCAGTTCCAAATGGTGTCATACCATTGCCTATTGTGTATTTTTGTTATACGCAAGAAATGCGATTAATAATATCTTGTAAAAAATCTCAGTGTTCACTAAACCTATTCCTTAAACACTAATGAAATGCAAAAATTTCAATCATTGTTTACAACTTAATTTAAATTGAAATTCAAACAGCTAAGCAAAAGTAGATAATTAGTATGATCTCATTTAGTAAAATTATTCTATAGGGTTTAGAAATTCATTTAACACAAATTATTTGCTTTTAAAAGAACAGAAAGAAAATATAAAATACATAATTTCATTTAAAAAAATAAATGCAAAAATATGAGAAATCTGTACATTGTTAAAAATGATTTACATGCTTCAATCAATATTCAATTCAATGTGAATAAATCATAGCATTAGTGAATTCTTAGACTCTCAGTCCAAGTTCACAACAGGGCGGCAGCAAAGTCTGACAAGAAACATTTCAAAAAGTATTTCTCATAACATTATCTATTTACAAAAATATTTTTTGCAGATTTTAGTAAGGATCATCCAAGGCTAAAAAAATAATTAAAATGCAAAATCTATAACATTAAAAAATTAAAAACTTATTTTAAAATTTTTTAGACATTTTATCTTTGAGATAAACATGCAATTCATTGAAAAAAGTACTTAGCTTTCACCTAAATTGTACGATATATCAGTTTACAAAATGATGATAAAATCATGTAAGCTAAAGGTCATAAAAAAAAAACAGTAATAAATGTGATAGGTTATTTTTCTTCCTCATCCAGCAGGAAAATGTATAAGGATGTTAAAAAGTCTAGATCTCTTGTAAAATTTCCATTAAAAAAACACTAATTAATAAGCTTAGAAATACTCTTTCAGCATATATTTTTGATGCTATTATTCATAAATAATTTTTCTTAATGTGACTAATGTTTTATAACATAATGTCTAAAAATTTCTTTTTTTGTATTTAATCTTTTAATGAGCATAAAATCAGTTATAATTTAAATACAATTTTAATAAATATCTACTATAAAAATAAACATATGATAATTACAAATTAACAATAAAATGAGTTAACCCCAGAAATTTATAAAAGAATCATTGTTGCAAATAGCTGTTTTTATACACTGAAGAATTATTTAAAATCCAGCTTTTGCAAATTAAGAACTGATTACTGCTTTACAGAAGTCTTATAAGATCTGTGTCCCGACTTATGCATCAAAGAATTGGACATTGATGTTATGCGACAAGGAAGCTTAGGGAATTTTCGAGAGGAAGATCTTGTATTGCATTCTTGGTGGAGTCCAAATGAATGGATCATGGCGAAGAATATCTAATTTATAAAATTTACAAACAACCTGATATTGAAAAATTCGTCAAATTATAGAGATTTAAATGGGCTGATCATCTGACTGGAATGAATGAAGATCGTTGCTACAAGAATCTTTCTGGCAAAGCCCCACAGGCACACTCCCACTTAGATGGGTTGATTGTTTTGGAAAGGATTTTAAAGGTTAAAAACTGGAAAACAGTTGCCGAAAGTAGAAATACCTGGAGAATACTTATAGAGAAGGTTAAAGTGTACCCAGGGTTGTTGAGGCATTGAAGACTAATAACTGCAAATTAAAGTATATTTGTTTTCAAATGTTTTTTTTTTTGTTGCTAAAATTACTGCTTTATTCTTATGACTACAGTTACTTTGTTTTGAAATATCCATCATTTTTTCTTTAGTTTTTGTAAAAAATTTCCTTAATTATATAATAAAAAGCTGTCTAAAATAATTTCATCATTGTTTAATCATGAAACAGGTGAAATACAGAACAAAATTAGAAAACATAAAAAAAGATTTATTCAAATGTAAAAAAGATTTGATCAAGAACTATTTTAAATTAAATTAAAAAATTCTCTGAATATTAGAACAAAAATCTATGCCAATCCATAGATTTCAATCAAATGATTGACTTTTGTAATATAAGCTTCTTTAGCTTCATTTTGATCCATGCCTGAAAAGTAAAAAGTTCCTTGATATAATTTAAATAACAAGCTTAATGATAAGTACATGCTTCTATTATTTTGTTAAGCATACACAAATAGCAATAATTAATCAGCACTTATTTGGGAAGGAGAAACGAATCTAACATTTTAATTTAAATCTTAAAGGGTACTTAAATATTTATAGCTCAAATAATTTAGAAGTAAAAATTCTACACAATTCCAAAATGTAAAAATTAATTGATTACAACTTAAAAATTACTCAGGAAGTTATTTTGAATATAGTTACATGCACACATAAAAGAGAAGAAATAAATTTAATTTCCAGTAAATATTCTTACAACATATAAATTAAGAATTTTAGGAAAACTTAACATTAACTATTAATTTTAATTTTTAAAACACACAGTGTACTACATTATATAAACACTTATAAACTATTCAAATCAACCAAAGAAAAGCATTTTCTCCTTGGAGGGAAAATTTCATAATTTCTCTCTCATTCTTAATTATCTGATAAAAAGCATGTTCTTTTGTGATCCTGGTGGGCTATTTCTATTACATTTAATAAAGTATGTTGGTACTTTATTAATAAAGAATCTAGGTAAAATAATTTAATATATTTAACAAACGTTTAAACTTGGTGATTTTTGTGTGATATCCAGCTAATCTGCTTATTAAGCTCATTTCGGAACCTGGGCACAGAAGATATGCAGGCCCCCTGTCACTGGCAGATTTAAATTTATAATCAGAAAATCTGGTTAAGTTCAGCTTATGGGCCCCTGGGCGCCTACCCCAAGTGCCCATTGGATAAATTGGCACTGCAGCTGATGAAAAAATACTCAACTGGATATTTATAATTCAGTATCCTAAATTTCATTTCAATAATAATTTAATAGTAAAACAAAAACATTACCTTTCTTTCCATTCCACGCATCCCATTTCGCCTTTCCTTTCAAATCAAACATTCCAGGACGGGCTGTAAACATGAAAATTTTTTTTAATGGCATTAAACATTTTAACAAAAGTCAGCAAATTTGAATTTTTAAAAATACAATACTCAACTAAACATGCATTCTCTCTATCATTTAATACAGTTAATGATATAAATATAGTCTTCAATATTCTCTTAAAAATTATATTTTAATTTATCTTTAATTTTTTCTTGAAATTTTTACCTTAAAAACTATAACAAAAAATACTATAAACAGAAAATTATTTTTTACAGTATAATTTTATGTTTTAATCAACAGATCATTTTTAAATTTTGTTTTAAAAATTCTGAGTAATACCCCACTGAGAATTATTTTGATTAAGTAACTAAAATTTAAATTCAACTATTAAACTGGATTTTAAATTTTTTTAATAAACATATTTATAATAATGAAACACCAAAGAACTATGTTATTTGCCCTTTTTTTCTCGCTTTAATAGCCGACGTACGCTGGATCGTCCGATATTTTAGACCCCTCCCCCTTCCAAACGCTCTTGTATGTGAAAACAAATATCAGCAGTTTTTTTCCCGAATATAGCTTTTGCATAAATTGGTAACAATTTTTTCTCTTTATAACAAGAATACCTTAAGAAATCATTTGAAAAACAATGCTAAAAATTTTTCACACATAATAGACACAACTATACGAGGAAATTATATTTCAAACCAATTTTACCTGTATTGCAATCTCCCACAGTTGCTTGTTTGAAGAGGGCATATAATTCTAACAGTTCTTCATCTGTAGGTTTACTTTTCAGATTTTTAACATCTTCAGCTGCTTTGTCGAATTTCTATTATTTAAAAAGAAAAGAAAAAAACTACAATTCAAATGCTGCGACAACCCACTTCAAAAATTAAGGAAATAATTTTCGTATTATAAAAAAAAATCACTTAATAGAAGAACAGAAACAACTAAATTAAATTTTTTAACGCGAATGGTAACCAAGAATACATACCTCACTTAGTGACATTTTGTGAAGTGATAATTGTCAAAGAACTTGATTCAACGCAAAAATCGATCCTTACGACTTTAGCAAACGTTGCAAAGTGAAGCCGCTAATAAGCCTCAGGCAAAGTCTGCGATTTCAAAACTTTCTTTGCGGTTGCCAATCTAGGTTTGCTTCGGTATATTTTCCTTATGAGCTTTCTAGATTTCTGTTTCAAGGTCCAAGTTGAACACACTAACACATAAATTTTTAACGTCGAAACTTTTCCCTCAAGGCAGAAAAATACTGAAATTAAAATTCTTAAACATATTGTTAAAATTAGAATAGTTGAGAATTTAACTTTTTTCTTTATTAAAAAAAGAAAAGAGGAAAAGTTAAATGTTTTAAAAACGTTATCATACTCAGGTTCATTTAAGATTGTAATGATATAGCATTGTTTTTATTTAATTAGTCACTTTATTTATTAAATCTGTTTGATAAAATATTAATTATACCTGAGATTATGTTCGAAGAATTATTTCAGAAATAATAAATTAGAAAATAAATCCCCGCTATGAGAATTTAAGGAAAATTGGGCCATATTTTATTAATAGGAAAATAAAGAAAAATTCTTAAAGTCTTCCGAATAATAACAAAAATTATAATTTAGCTCATGAAAGAGTTATTAATTTAAATAGTATTGGCTAATAATTATTAACCATGGACCCCAACTCTCCACAGATACTTTTAAAAGGGCTGTAGTCCTTCTCTAAAATGTCCCCTTAAGTCTTTTATTTGGAGTTAAAATGCAACTGATATTTTGAGAACTGTGAATATTACACAAATTGAAATCAACTTTTCTATTTATAATTGATGTATAATAATCTTTTAAATTAAAAAATATTTCAAATTATATTTCTGTTTATTTCATATAGTTCTACAATTTTAACGAGTTTTGCAAAAGTTGTATCATAAACTGAAAAAGTTAGTTTCAAGTCTCAAAATATCAAATAAAAAGCTTAAAATATGACTATGTTTCAATTGTTTCTAGGGTTAAATTTTGAAGTTAATTTTATGTATAGAATTTTTTATTTTTACTTCTATTTGAATTATTTATCTTTATTTTTTCGTATGTTTTTCTTTCCTGCAGTACAGTGACAAAATGCTTTTGCCGAACCCCGAAACAGAAACTAAAACTAATTATTATTTACAATTTTAAGAAAAGGAAAAATTTAAAAAATTTTTTTAATGATAAAATATAAAGGTAATTGAATATGTATGATTCTAAAAACCAATAAAAACTTTTTGTACCTATTTCTTTTATAAGAAACGGATTTTGAACGAACATAAAATGATCAATCGAAATTTGAAGAATAAATAGAAAAAAAATATTTCATTTATCCTTCATCGAAATAGTGATGAATTTTAAAAATCATAGTGAGCTTTTAGGTTGTAGAAAGATAAAGAATTTAACAAACATGTATTAATGTTTAATTGTTCTAATATTGAATAAATTATTGAGCAAATTTGTTTTTTAAATTGTTTCATTACACGCCAGTAGATGGCAGTACCAATTTTACGAAGCATGGAAAATCGATCAAGAATTCTGTTCAAACTGAATGTTTTGTACACTATGACAGGTAGTGTGTGTTCAATATCCTAGCATGGTTCATTTCGCGTTCATGTACATATAAAAATTACTTTACCACTTAACTTATAATTTATGAAAATAAATTGTTTTGCGTGCCTTGTGTGAATTCGAGATTAGTTACTTATTTTTCTCAGAATTTTCTTCCCAAAACCGGTGACTGAGTTGAAAGGGGTCATCAAAATTTGTGTCATGTTTAAACATCAAGTCAAGCATTGAGATTTTTCCAACTAGGAAAATATAAACTTTAAAAATTGAGTAATTAAAAAAAAAAAAAGAAAGAAAATCGTTGCACGTGTTTTGAAATTTATTAATTAAACTAGAACTTAATTACGTTGCGTGGAAGTGTTAGAAATATGACAGTTATCAAGTTGGATCTTTAAGAAACTTAACGTTGTTTATATTCTCATCTTTTGAAATATTTTGAACAAAACAAATTTGCTACTGAAAGGTAAATAATTTTTTAAATTCTCATTTTTTTTTTTTCATTTCAGCTCAAATTTCTAGCATTATTCTTGATTAAAAATTATACATGAAGTAGTAGCAGGAACAGTAATGCTTCTTAAATTTTTTTATTTTTGATATTAATTGAAGAATGCATATTTGTCATATAGAGCTGTTTTGACTTTATATAATTACTTAAGGTGTTGGTAAATGCTTGATTAGGAATTCCCTTTGGTGATATACTGTTTGTTTGATTTTTTTAAAAAAATTAAAATATTTTGTGTGTGTTTTATTTCAACTCACACATAACTATTAAGTATTGTTAACAAAAAATGGTTGCGCATAGTAAATATTTATCTAAGATATAAATTCATGAAAAGTTTTTTCAAATAAGTTTTTAATTAGCTAAATTCAATAGGTTTTATAAAAGGTAAATTTTTAGACTTTTGATATGATGAGATGAAGATTTATACTCTTAAAATTTTCTGGATGAAGATATTTCTTCATTCCAGTTATGGATAAAATTAATTTTTTATTTCTTGTTGCATTTTAAATTTGCAAGAATTATTTAAAAAATTTAGAGATAAATGTGCGAGATATTCATAAGCAGAAAGTGTATTCTAAAAGTGTCATTTCTAAAAACTTCCTTCTTTTCTCTTAAATGAATTAATGTAAAATGATCAAATGTTCTTATCTCATATTTTTATAGATTATTCTTTTTTTAATATAGAACAATTTTATCTAGTATATTTGTTTTCTCTGTGTTTATATATATAAGAATAGGGGTTTTTTTGTGACTAAAATAATTAGGAATACTAATTTGCTTTCTGAAATTAATATTACTATCTTAGAAAAGTAACATTAAGGTTGCAATGCGTATTGGGTGATTTTGTACTGTTTTCTGTTGGCTAATAGTTATGTAATCGTGTACTTAATTTTTTTCAAAAATAAATGCTTCCTTTTTTATATTTTATTTTTTAAAAATAGTCTTGAAAACCTATTTTTTCAAACTGCATTCAGTGATGAACTAATTAATTTTCATTCATATATCAGCTTTGGGATTTATTTCATGTGTATTTCATGTGTCATGTTTCATAGATTTAACCAAAATATTATATGTAGTCCAATTTTTGTGTTTTCAGGTTATCTTTAAATTTGATGGATAAACTTGTAAGGTTTCCTATTGTTTTCTCAATCTACTATTAATTTTTTGCCTTGATATGCAAATTTTTACATGCCTTTGAAAATTACCTTTAATGTAGTACTTTTTAACTAAGTTTCATGGGGTTATTTATAAATTTCAAGATCTAAGAGCTTACAAGCTTGGACCCAAGGGAGGGAGGGGGGGGGGAGAAAAAAATTCACCTTAGTATTGTAGTTTTTTGCAATTTAATTTGATCTTGCATTTTTTGTTATAGATGATAGCAATGAAATGTTATTGTAAGTGTTATTAAGATTATTACATTACACTTTAATGTTGAGACAATAATTTTTAGTCTACTATTCTTCTAAAAATAACATTTTATCTGACATTTTTTTATGTATTTATGAATTGCTATTTAGGATATTATGTATTGTTTTTTTGTAATAATATTTATTGCACTAAAAGGTATGTGTGCTGTTTAGCAGTATATCTAAATGGTATTTGTAGTTTTACTTTATGCATTTGTACTGGATATACCTACATTAGTACTCAACATACATGCATTAGAGCTGGAATCTTTGAATGAGGTTTGTAGTATTTATTTAATTCTCAAAGAGGCCTTTAAAAACAAGGTTTTAGAATCTTCTATAAAAGATTCTAAATTTTAATGTTTTAAATCATTTTATTATTATTAAATGACTATTTGAATGCAGATGCAGTTTGATTAAATTTTAAAGTTCTTATAAATGAAATTTAAATTTCTGCTAATGTAGAAATCAGGGCCGATTTAAGCTCATTTTGGGCCCTGGGCGCAGAAGATCTACTGGCCCTTGGCACTGGCGGATCGAAATTTATAACTAAAAAGTATGGTTAAGTCCAGCTTATCCTGGCCCAAGCGCCCAATGGATAAACCGGCACTGGTAGAAATACTTAAAGCTAAGGCTAACGACAGACGTTCAACTAGCCCCTTGCCACTATGAATTTCGTGGGCCTTGATCTGATGTTACTGTCGATCAGGCGGCATAAGTAGCAACAATAGAAATACTCAGACAAAAGGTTTTGTTTTAAAACTTAAAACAAGCTTTTTAATTTTTAGTTTAATTTTTTTCTTTTGAGAAAGTTCGCCCTTCCCACGAAAATTCCCCCATATTTTGTCTTTTAACTCCATATGGTTAAGGATAAGACTCACTGTAGGTGTATTATCTGTTGTGCATTATTTTCAGAAAATGAATGTATACAGATATGTTCAAGTGTCAAAATAATATGGATACTTGTGAAGAAGAGAGAAAAATCTTTTTAAAATTGGGCATATGGCACACCTCCTTGCAGATTATAAGCAACCTAGGATGGATGTATAGAGGTCACATATAACAATGAAAAAGAATTTGCAGCCATTCACACATGTCGTTCACACTTTTAGTTCAGACAAGTTAAAATCCCCCCCCCCCCCCTGATAGCTACTGCATTTCTGTGTACAGCAAGAGGTTGAAGTCATCCATATCTTCGATGGTAAATTTTAAAAGGTGCGTTTTAAAAGGTCAGCTCCTTTTCATTCTTAAAATGATTAATTATCTTCCAGCATTATCTAATAGGAATTCTGTCTTATGACATCTTTTTAGTTGAGATAGAAGGATTATGGCAGGAGCTACTGGTGGCATTTCTTCTTACTTGCTTCATCTTAGGCTCTAGTGCCGGTTTAGGTTCATTTCAGGCCCTGGGGGGGGGGGTAGAAGATCTACAGGCCTCCTTGGCACTGGCGGATCGAAATTTATAGCCAGAAAATCTGGTTAAGTCCAGCTTATCCGGGTCCCTTAATTCTCTTCCAAGCCCCCAATGGATAAACCGGCACTGCTAGGCTCGATTTACTTCATTCTTCCAACCCTTGCAGCCACTCCATTGCTACAACTATCCATACACTCAATCCATGCTGAATTATAAATTTTTATCTGCATATTTACTTTGAAAATTCTGTCGTAAGTTTGAAGAAATTTACACATCAAAAGTTCTTCTGTTTGCATTTTGAATGGATATTTCAGAAGTACAAAAAGAATACTAAGTTTCGCAACGTCAATACTTTCATCAGTTTGTAAATTTAAAAAAAATCACTAGTTTTCAGTCGTTTTATAAGCTTATTCTTTTCAAACTCTGAAATTGTGTAAATTTGCTTCCATATAGTGCTATTCGATAGTTGCAGAATATCAATCTTGTTGGCTATGTCTGGACCCAGTGGCGTAACGGAGAACATTAGGATCCCTCTGCAAAGTTAAATTTGGTGCCCCAAGACATATATTACGAAGGATACGTACTTGGCCTCAGTAAGGCTTTGGGCCCTCTAGTATCCTGCCCCCCTCCCTACAATGCGGGGGTATACGTTACGCCATTGTGCCTGGACCTAATGTACAACATTCAACGTACTTCACGCAAGATTTAATCATTCTCTATAGGCAGTAGTATGAGGTTTTCCAGTTTTTACTATGTGATAACTGACAATAACTGAAGGTTCAGTTGTATTTTCATTTTTAGAAATTCTCTTCGTTATGGATGACTCTGTCTGTAGGAATAAATTGCAACATTTGAATATTTATTCACATTTAATCCGAATGATTGCGTTCCAAATGTCTTCTTAATTTGGATGGAACCAAACAACCATAAGCAACAATTTTATGACAATTAACGCATTGCCCTTCCGGCCCTTTTCGTTTCCAACCAGAACAAAGCGAAACAACACGAGAGAACTAGGATGATAGTTTATTATTTCTCTTTAAATTTCCTTTTCATCATTTCATTACGATTAAGTTGTCCGTTCGCTAGCCTGGTAACGGAATCAGCCTCGGACAACACAGACTCCAAATATTAAATTTATTTTTCTCAACGCATTTAATTTTACAACACAGACAACACAATTAGCCCCAGCTATTTTATTATTAATTTTTTCCAAGTTCGCAATCTTAATTTAAAATTTTTAACTTTTAGTTTCTTAAACTTTTATTTTTAATTTGTATTTTTTCCCACTAATTACGGCAAGCTCTATCAATAAAGCTTAACAATAACCTAAAAGATAGGGGATTAAAACCTGAGCAGAGATCATGTGCCCCGATGATCATTCAACCGTATTTGGAGTTGCCTTTCCTCGAACTGATGGGGCCGCGGTGGCCGAGTGGTCTAGGCATCGGATCATGGCTAGCGTGTCATGGGTTCGATCCTAGTACCACTAAAGATCCGCCGTGTAGGGGAGCGATGCACGTTAAATCTGTCGAGAGCTCAAACGTCCTCCCGTTGGTGTGGCGTGGTAGTTAGGAGAGGGGGGTGCCAGCTCAGGTGTCGTCCGCGTCACTTGACCATGGTTCAAAATTACGCGGACCGTCGCCAAAAGCCCTCGTGTTGCTAATCAGTGCGACGTTAATATTCTCTCACCCTCGAACTGATGGCTGAGGCTCGCAGGTGTCCACTGGGATATTTCAATTTTTCCCCGGGATGCTGGTTGCCTATGAATTAGACCTTGTGCCACTGATGACCCGCCGTGTCGAGAGGCTGCTGCACGCTAAATCTGTTGAGTCTCAGAATGCCTCCCGTTTGCGTGGTGTGGAATTTTGGAAAGAGATGCCCGACCAGATGTCGTTCCGTGTCACGTGACTGAGGTCCAAAATTACAAGTTCCGTCCTAATAAATTACAGTTTTAAAAAAAAACTAAAAAACACCCTTTTATAGTTAATCGAACAAAGTTGTAACTTAATCTTTTAGTCGCCAAATCTGGAAATGGGATCTGGAATTAGTCGACAGATGCGGGATGGGATCTGAAAATGGGAAATTATTGGTCCTGATAATCCTGATTAGAATGATGGAGCAAAACTATTAAATTGTATTGTCGTCGGTTCTGGACAAGTGAAGCTTATAAAAGGGTGCTAAAAAGCCATCTCGTTGCTTCGTAGTGCGGCGTAATTTAAAATCAGATCAAATCATTCAGTGAATCGGCCGCTTCAGAAGTTTCAGCGAGTTCATCCCCTTTTCGTTACTAAGAATAATTTTTTTAGCCAAATGTCCATAATTCTGCAACGCAAGTATGGAATAAGATAAATTTTCTCTCTGTTGTGTCTCAAAGTATGGAATAAGATAAACTAATCTGTTATTCGCATTTTATTCCGCTCACACTTTATTTTTCAAATCATGGATAAATTAAACAACGATCCTTAAAAAAATAACTAAACCTCCTTGATAAAAGCACAACACATTGCCAAAAATGAATTTTGTTTTGTAACTGATTTATAAGGTTTATTTCATGTTAAAAATACCGACAAAAGAATACATAATCTGTGTAAGTACTTAAAGGATTATTCTCTTTGCCAGAAATCTGAAAAAAAGGTTATCCATGATTATTTATTGTCTTGGCAATTTCTCATATCATCATAGCTATGGATTAAAATTTTATCGAATATTCGAGTTGAAAGAAAAGTAAAAAAAATCTGGTGGCATCGGTCGTGAAAATAATTTCACTTTTTGTGTAGGGGGAGAAATTGCTGCTGTAACTGAAAGAGTTTTCGAAAGCAAGAAAATGTCCAGTCAGTCATAAAACACGAGCAATAAGATTAAAAGTAAAATACTGAGGACATTTTGTGGGTTTTTACAAAAATGCAAACATTTATTATATGCTCGTTCCAGAACTCCATTGCTATTTATTTCAGTATCTGTTTTTGTACGTTATATTTTCAATTCAGAGGGAGGGAGAACAGCCGCTTGTGTGTATCATAAGCACATACTTTTGTCTCCTGAAGCACACTTTAATAGTTCTTTTGAGATTGTGTCAGATTTCAGTTTTTTATTTCTTCAGTGTGTGTGCAAATATTTAATGTTGTGCTTGAATTGCAAATATTCCGAAAGTAAGCACAATTGCTAAACATTTAAACGTTTTGTGTGTGTTAATGTCGTTTCTTATTCTACAAAACTAAAGCACAGCCAAAATAATTTTCTTAATAATTTTTTTTATATATATACCATGCTTTTCTAACCATTTTCATGCATTGTCATCCACTTCTGAGCTATTGTCAAAATTTGAAGTCTCTAGCTCATCGGGAAGTTAGTTTAAAATCAATTACAAAATTCCACCCGGACAGACATACAAGAAAGCAAGTTAATAAAAACATGGCAACTTGGGGGCCCCTCTTTGACCCCAGAGCCATGGAATTGAATACCATCCTATTGAATAATTCCTATCGAAATCGGGACCAGCCTCTTCGGGGGTCTGGGTTCGAGACTAGAATTCTTTTTTTTTTACATTTTCGTGCTTTGCCATCCACTTCTGAGCTATGGCCCAAATTTCAAGTTTCTAGCTTATCGAGAAGTTAGTTTAAAATCAATTTCAAAATTCTACCCGGACAGACAAGAAAGCGAGTTAATAAAAATATGGTAAAATACAGGTTAAGTTATGAGACATTTGAAAAAATTGTACATTAAAATTATCACTTCTAAGTTATGTGAGACGTTCAATCTCTAAAAATCCATGAATACCATCAGTGTGCGGTATCCAAAAATAAGGAATGTGTTGTATAAAACTTTCACTGTAAAAATCGATCTTGGACTTCCTTTGTTCTGCTCCAGAACTGTAGTTATCGCAAAATCTCATGATCCCAACAATATTCGTACCTCTTTCCCCCTTGGGGCATTAGCCCTCCTCCCTTTTCAAGATTAATTTCAGTTTTCCCTTAAGCTTGAAAATATGCTTCTCGATGTGTTTTTTGACTCTCGTGTAATAGAATTAAGGGTGTTTTTTCCTTAGATTATAAGATTTGGAAGGAGGAATATTACCGAGATTTTACGGTAACGCTTTTCAAACATATATTTGCATTTAATTTTATTTATTGGCTCCCTTTTTAAACTTGAGAGTGAGGAGGAGAGATGGGGGTTTTTCGAAATTTTAATGTTAATCTCAGCCAAGATTATTTTACTATCCCCCTAACCTACTTTTAAATTATCCTTGTATCCTCAATTTTTTAAAAAAAATAACAGTAATAATAGCTTTAACTTTAACAGTAAAAATATAACTTTATAATGAATAGATATTCAATCAATAAATACCTTAGTTTATAGGCAAAACAATTTATGGGATTTCTTCATTTAGAATTTTATATAAAAATACAAGCATTTAAAGGGATTTGCTTCAGAAAAATCAAAACTATTGAGGGCTATTCATATGTAAGTTAAGCTACTGTCTTATATAGGCAGCGTTAAGAAATAATAGGTAAAAAAAAAAATAAATTGTTTATCGTTCACGAATTTTATTCATATGTGTTTATCTTGAAGAGATGTGTGAAATTCGATGGACCTTTTTGTTTGTTAATTATTTATGGTTTTGGTTTATTTTTTTTTTTTTTTTTTTTTTTTTTTTTTTTTTTTTTTTTTTTTTTTTTTTTTTTTTTTTTTTTTTTTTTTTTTTTTTTTTTTTTGGCGTTTTTTTTTTGTAGTTTTTCGTGTTTTTTTTTTAGGCTATGAAAGATACTATTGTGTAATTCCTGGTGGGGGGGGAGGGGGGTGTGTCGTCCTCGTCACTTAATCATGGTTCAGAATTACGAGGACCATCGCTATTATCTCTCGTGTTGCTTTATAATACGATGCAATAAACACTCACTTAGTTGTTATTTAGTTAAGTTTAAAAAGAAATCTTGTGTAAATTATTTACATTGTAAAATCTGTTAGGCATTGATTATATATATCGTATTCGCATTCATTATATAGTATTTCCTTAAAAAATGTAGCGCCGTGTAGGGGAGCGATACACGTTAAATCTGTCGAGAGCTCAGATGTCCTCCCGTTGGTGTGGTAGGGTAGTTAGGAGAGGGGGTGCCAGCTCAGGTGTCGTCCTCGTCACTTGACCATGGTTCAAAACTACAAGGTCCGTCGCCAAACGCCCTCGTGTAGCTGGACAGTGCGACGTTAATACTCACTCACTTAAAAAAATGTAGCATTTAATATTTGATATAAGGTTCAGTATTTGAATAGCTTTGGGAACTTTATTAGCGTTGAATTTATTCCATTAATGACTCTTCAATAGCATGTTGGTACTATTATGTTATTCATGATTTTTTGAAGGGGTTAACTTCTTGTGTGTGTGTGTGGCACGATAGGGAGAAATTTTCGTTACCCGGTTACACGATGACGTAATGCATGTGAAATTCTTATATTAATATTTAGTTATATTTCTGGAAAAATACATTAGAGAAATAATTAATTCAGCTTTACTGATTAATTTTCAAACGCATGTGCGTCAGTAAAGGATCATTAATTTTAGTAATTATTTTTCAAATGTGAATTTTCTTTTTTAGTAGCGAGAATTTTCTGTTTAAGAGATATTTTTCATCTAACCTTTTTTTTTGTGTGATGAAACTATTTGAGATGAAATAGTTTTTCATCTCTAATTCTTTGTATACAGCCATCTTGGCGGGGGGAAAAAAACATGTCCTCTGGTTCGGATTGATCGAATTCTCTTTCATCTCAGAATTCTATACCATTTTATCAAATACTCTACGAAATCTGATTTTCCCTCACTTTATTGCTGATTTCTTCCATACAATTTACTCCCCCCCCCCTCACAAACTTCCCGGATCAACTTTTTACTTCGACAAAGTTTGTCTGTTATTGGAAATTGCCGAGCACTTAATTTTAAATTGCTTTTTATTGAGAGGATGAACATCTCATCGCGCGATTCTATTACATTTTGGTATCTTTGTAACTTTATTAGTAAGTTTGTAATATTTTTTATGGACTCGTTGAATGACTTTTTGCAATTATGTTAGCTATCTTTCCGATCAACTTTCTATTCAGCTTTCAGTTGGGAATCGTTTCATTCTGCTGCATCTTTTTTTTTTTAACATTGTAGAGGAGCTTCAATTACTAAATTGTGATTTGAGCATAGGTTCCCAACCTTTTTTGAACTGGCGTCCCCTTTTCTAATGAATATATTTCGATACCGCCCCCTGCCACTCTAGAGAAACAAGAGTTAAACTTTAAAAAATATTCTATTACTAATAGAATATATTTTTTAATTTAATTTTTTTCTAAAGCCCCAATTTTTTTACTTACGAATCTGAAATAGCTATTGCCACAATGCAATAGCTATTTCAGATTTAATTCAAATTATATTTAAATTAAATTTAAATTATATTTAAATTTAAAAAAATTAATTTCACATTATATTTAAAAATGCGTAATATTATATATTTTAGTCATAAATGGGATATTGTTAGAATTGAAACGCTACTGAATTTCTTCATTTAAAAGAGTGGAATAAAAGTTTTAGCTTACCTGTTATAAAAATAGGCAAGAGTTTTGATGATACGAAGTAATTCATAATAAACTATTGCTTTCAAAATAAATATAAATTGATAGTTTTAGCCTTTAAGGAATCACTCTTTAATTCTCGTTTAACCTATTTAATTATGTTTCTTGGATAATGTATGTAATGAAATGTAATGGACAAAACATTTTTCCTACTACTCACAAAGGCAACACGTACTCTACAGATATTAAAATGCACTATATATATATTACCGTGAAAGACCGAAATTGGAGAATGTCGACTTTCACCGGTGAATGTCGACAAACACCAAATACGTCGGTGAAAGATCGAATATTTCATTACATACTTGGACATTCGGATCCTCACCGGTGTATGTCGACAATCACAGATATGTTCTGGTGGATGTCGAAAACAAGTCCCTGATGATGACCGTAGTAGTACAGGTAATCGAAATGTGTTAGCGGTTGTTGTTGGAATAGAAGACTCCGACTTCTATAAACTTGCGAATGAAAATGGTACCCTCAAGCAGCTTTACACACGTAATCAGTTCGAAATTTGTAAAGAAAAGCTCCTTTCCATAGATAAGATTTTCTTTTCAAGAAATTTCGCTGAGAGAAGCAGCTGCAGCTAATTCGAGAAGCGGTGGGCAAGGCTATAAATGCAGTTGTAAAAGCAAGGGCCTCTTGTACAATTCAAAGTGTCATAATAGTTTAAGTTTTGTTGCAATAAATAAGATTTGATTCACATAATTTAGTAAGTTTTTTATTACTATTATTTTATTTTCTCATTGAGAACGTACTGTATAATTAAGTAAGTTTTTTACTTCTATTATTTTCCTTTCTCATTTTGCATGTACTGTATAATTAAGTTTTTAACTTCTATAATTTTCCTTTTTCATTTTGAAAGTACTGTGTCTTTTAAGTTCTTAGTTATTCCTCTCAGAAAGAGTGGCGAAAAATTTATCGCGACTGAATTACGGAGAAAAAAATATAAATCTCGGACATGTTCAACATTTACCATTAGTGCATGGTGAATGTCAGAAATAAGGGTATTTAGCAAATATTTCGGACATACACCAAGCGACTATGTGTTTGTTGACATTCACCGGTCGATGTCGACATTCTCCAGATTTCGGTGTTTCACCCGTAACATATATATATATCATTCAATTTAATGTAGGTCTGAATGTAATGTAATCTTTAAGTTTTTCATTCACTTCCCGAACTACCGAAATATGTGAATTTTCGTACATGCGATATAGAAATGATTTAAATACATACAATCAGCATAAGGTAAACAGTATTAAAGTTTACTTTAGTACATAATCAGCGTGTTTTTTTAGTCTTTTTTTAGACTATATTTAGTTAATTTGCCCAAGCCTCTCCGTGCCATCTCAACGCCCCCTAATTTTCTCTGGATCTTTTACTGCCCCCTGAAAACCTCAAACGCCCGAAAACCACAAGGGGGCGTTATCGCCCACGTTGAGAACCTATACATTAGAGATTTTCTGTAAGTTTATTATTTATTCTTTATGATACGGTTCTTAAACTTTTAATCGTCGCCCCCCCCCCTTTTTATGAATTAACCTTATATCGCGGACCCCGAAGATTCTGACTTCCAACACATTGCTTTGTGATTTATAAGTTCCTCAATGATCCTAAGACTGATTCTGCTACATATATAGATTTTTTAACTCTTGTTTTTATTTCCTTTAAAGAAGCAGTAAACATCTATTTAAAAAATTACGTTATAGTGATGGCTGTGTGTAGTAGCAAGCAATACAAAAACTTACTATTCTTAATCAAAATACATTTTCTAGTAAATTTTTTTTTCATTTGGGAAATTCACTAATCTATTCTAGGATGCTACATCTTCTAGTTTTTCCCGTGGCCGCAGTAGCCTAATGGTCAAGGTATCGGATCGTGGCTGGCATGTCATGAATTCGAGCCCAGTATCACTTAAGACCCGCCGTATAGGGGAGCGATGCACGTTAAATCTGACGAGAGCTCAAACGTCCTCCCATTGGTGTGGTGTGGTAGTTAGGAGAGGGTGACAACTCAGGTGTCGTCCTCGTCACTTGGCCATGGTTCAAAATTACGAGGCCCGTTGCCAAAAGCCCTCGTGTAGCTGAATAGTGCAACGTTAATATTCACTCACTCCGGTTTTTCCATGAGGTGTTTCCAGAGTCTGTGAAAGAGGGAATTCTTACCATTACATGAGTGACCTTGGTGGACCCCCTAGAGAGGCGCTGAAGACCCCATAGGTCCGTGGGCCACAATTTAAGAACGGCTGGTTTATGATATTTTTCAATTTTTACTTTTGTATGAATTTCCTTAGTAAAATTTATTGTTGACATATATTAATTTTTTTTGTATCGGATGAATGGAGTAAAATTTTAAAATAAAGGAAAGAAAATCTTTAAATTATAATTTTAATAGAAATGAATAAAAAATATACACAAATCAAAGAGATAAATGCATTACACATTTAATTAATGAGTCGGAAAAAAGCGACAAATAAATAATAACACATGAATGTCTGTTAACCAAAAAATCAATCGATCTCAACAGAGTGGAGATATTTCCCGATGTTTCTGTTAATTCGTTTTATCCGATGTATGTTTCAATGAAGTTGAACTTATCCCTCCCCCGCAACGAGTTATAAAACAACTTAATGCATTTTTATAACTTGTATTAGTTTTACATGCTATCGTAGGCTTCAGTTAAAATTATTTGAGGAATATATAAAATGAAAGTGAATTGTATGTGTTTGAAAAAAAAACAAGAGTTTGTTCACATTTAAAGGCATTAACCTCTCAATTTTTGCATGCTAGAAATTAATTGGAACTATATAATTAATATTTGTCATCAATCAAAGGTTCTTTTTCTTTATTTTTAACTTAGGAGAGTTGAAATAAATTGGTATGCTGTTGTCCCATAACTAAAGGAACAACAAATTGCATGGATTAATCCCAGATACTTTTATTACAATTAATTTGTCAAAAGGACACGATACAACACGTATGCAACTACACGCAAATAATAGATCAGTTCATCATTGACATCCTTCATTGGTCCTTTCTTCCCCGCCCCATCTCAACTGTTGCCAGATGCGGATGTCAGTATAAGTATTGTTAGCTGCGGGGCCTCAGATTCATACAATGTTAATCAATATGTTAGAGTTATACAAAATATCAATTGAACCCAGTTACAATGAGATTATTTGAAAATTCTTTTGCGTATTTTCTTACAAATGTTTTATAATTGCAATAATATGGCATTATGATAATATCGCTTCGTTAAGATATCCGACTGCCCTAAAACTGTTAATTTTGCCAAAAATTGACAAATTTTTTTATGATTTTATTTTATGGGCCATCTTATTAGCTTTATAAAAATACCAAGTTTATTATTTTCCGTTTACTAGAACAAAAACTACAAATCTTTTAGTAAAAGCAGATGCCATTACTTAAAGCAAGATGTCATGTATTAAAACGCGTTTTACTCGAAATGTGATTTTTTGAAAATAATCAAACGGGGTCAGCGATTGCTAAAAAAGTTTTGAACATAATTGACTGTGTGTGAAATTTTTTCTGTAAGTTCTGTATAATAGTAGAATTGTTTTAACCTTCAGATTTATCAATCACTGTTTTATTACATAATTTACAGTCCCTTATGTAAATATAATCACTGTTTTTTTAAGCATTTTGATATAGTAATCGAGATATAAAGGGCTCTAGTTTTTGTAAAAAAGAAAATATCTCTTATCCTGAAAGTCATTTCAAAATTGAATAATATAGCAACACATTAGATTGAAAAAAAAATTGAAAATTTGTTCATAAACCTTTGGTGCAGAATGGGCCGCGTTTATGCTATTTTTTTGTCAATTTTTTACCTATTTTTTCCCATTTTATTAATAATAATTTCTTTTTCTCTTCTTAATTTTAGCACATTTTTTTTAAAAGCACTAAACAAATATAAAAATAACAAAAAAAAAAACAAAAAAAATCCCCATATCACCTTTTTTTTAAGAAAAAAGTTGTCGCAACCAGTCGGATACCTTAATAGCATAAAGCTTAGAGGTATAAAAACTCTTTAATGTAAGTTATAATAAAGATATTTTATGTTTCATTTTATTAAAAATCTATTAATATCTTTAAGGTGGCAAACCGTTTTGGAAATATTCTGTTATTAAATTTCTTGCATATTGGATTTTCTACTTGAATAAATTCAAAAATTTAATAATGTTTCGTTTCAAATTATGCATAAATAAAAGATATTGTTACTTCTTGGAAATATGTACTTATTTTGAATGGGTGCAAATTGGAGATGAGAAAAGGCGCAATAAAAATGATCCGCAATATCTTCCACTGGATGAAATATAAAGCGCTTCGATTTTCTTTTATTTCGCAGGAAGTATAATGCGTTTTAAAACACTTTTATCTGCATGAGAAATTGCTTTTTGCATCTGGTGTTCTTCCAAGTCGATGAAATTGCTGCGCTAAAATGGAAAATATCCAAGGGTAAAAAAAAAGGGGATGTGTTGGGAAAAAAAACTTCTCTCTCCTCCATCAGTCGTCCTTACAAAAAGGATAAATGGCGGCTCCAGGATTTAAGATAGGCTTTTTTATTCATTTATATATCTATATACAAAATACACTGAGTTCTTTGTTTTCGTAGATCGTGGACTGAATTTTAACAAGCATGGCGGTTTTTTTGTCTGGAAAAATTTACAAGATCATTGTTTGTACTAAAAAAAAATGAATTTGAGTTTGAGATGCCTAAGCCACTGTTGCCTCTATTAAGTTTTTTTCTTTTAAATTTTTTAGAGAAATATTTTTCTTGCGTTTGTTTAATAGTTTATTTTATAAGTGAAGTGTGTTAGGAATGGTGTTGATTTCAATTTCAACTTAGTTTTTTTCTGTTCTTTTATGTGTATCTAAAAGGTGTTTGTCGATTTTTATGACTCTGTGACTTAGTAAAGAACTTAAGAGACTGGTTATGTTTGACTGATGGTCGCGAGTTCGAATTCTTATTACGTTAAAAACCGATATGCTTATAAATTAATAGGGTGTTTCGTGCACTTAAAATATATCTGGATTTCTAAGTCCTCATGGGCTGTGATGCTGAAGTTTGGCAAGTGAAGTACCAACTCGGGTACCGTTCTCTTCACCTAATCGTTAGTGAGATTTGTCGTCGATTGCCCACTGTGTTGCTGTAACAACGTGTTAAAAAAAGCGAACAATAAAAAATTGTTGGTGCTATCTTTCATCTGTAAAAATGTTTGCTATAGTTCTTTAATTAAATTAAAATTAATTGATTAAAATTTAATGTAATATTGTGTTTTCTCTTTTTCCTATCTTATAATGTAAAAATATTTTTAATTTAAAAGGAATATAACCTGTTCTATTAACACTCCTTTTGTTTCTTGAATCTCCATTTTACGAACTTTTTCCTGGAACCAAGACCATTTTAAGATTTTCTTCGTTAAATAACCTCCAAATAACCAAATGTATTTTCTATTTAACGTATTTTTTCTCTTAGAATTCGATTTTTTATCTCCCTATTTTTAAAATATTTCTGGACATAACAAATTATTCTTTCTTTCATGATGGTTAATTTCCTTGAACTGATTTTACCATGTGTCTTACTCACCTAGAGAGATAAAATTGCCGTAATTCTGAACACACATTTCATTTTATTTTCAAACAAAAAACTTACACAGATTAACAGACTTATTAGTAATTAAATTTAAGAACTTAAAATTACTGGTTATAAAATAACATAGGTTTCAAATTACTTGTAGGCTTAGAATTAGAAAATGTTGTTAAAATTCATCCATTTTAACATAAAATAAAGTTTTTAAAGTTGAAAGTACAGTGAACAATGTGTTTTTTTTTCTTACTTGTAAACTTCTTCTTGGTGGGTAAGATATTGTAAATAAATAGATATTAATTCACCAAAAAGTGTTACGAATAACTACATTTTTTAATAATATATATTGCTTATGAATTTAAAATTCGTTTCATGGTTTCTAAAGTATATTAAAGGATAAATCTATTTAACGCATTTTCCACTCCAAGAACTTTTTCCGGGATTTAGAGACTTCGTCAAATAGATGTTCGACTGTATTTCTCATTTTTATGAGATCGAAAAAATTTGAAATAAAGTCTTTTTAGGCTTTTTCAAAACTTTCAATATAACATTCCAATTGAATTCCAATCTAAGCTACTAGAGACGTTCCTTAATGGAAAAAGATTAAATGTTGTGCGAATTTCCATTAAAAGTAATACACTTAACGTTCTATAACCGGCAGGCACACCTCTTTAATTTAGAAAGAGGCGTACAATCGAGATTAAAAAGAAATTTATTATTAAAAAAATTTAGTTTTCTTTTGAAATTTCAAAAATATGTGCTTATAGGAGCATAAATGTTTCATGGTACTTCAGGGTTCGTGAAGTACCCTAATTAAATTCACCAAAAATTCTCAAGAAGGCTTATTTTCATGAGTGAAAAAACGAGAATTTCTTATAAAATATAGAAGGATTGTGTGTTGTCAAAGAGGATATATTTCTGAAATTAACTCGTTTGATTGCTGAATAATCGTTACAAAACCCGATTTATTTTGGAATTAACTGCGTATTTGGCACGTTTTTCTTTTGAAGAGCTGCTGTTGTAAAAAACCAATGATACAACAAAATAGTAGGCTTTTGGCATGGATATAAAGAGAACCGAATACAATATTTAAAAAAAAATATTTTTATTTTGATGACAGAGGGTGTTGGCATTCCTAAATGATTGAATCCATCTTTATCAAATTAGAATTGGATTTATGAAAAAAAGTCAATACTTAAAAATAGAAAGTGAAAAACTCATTTAAAATTCGATCATTCTTACTTAATGTTGAATTTCATATAGAATAGAAAATACCTGATTAAAAAATACCGAATAAATTGGTAGATTTCATTCCTTTTATTTGTTTCTATTAGTAATTATTGGTAATTCGGTCTCGTTTTCAATTGAAACATTATGTAATAATGGTGATACATAAGGAAAGATGTCTCCCCCCCCTCAGAACACGGTTTGGAAGAATTAATATAATCAGAGACGGGTCTTAAGGCTTGGGCCAACTGGGCCCAGGGCCTAGCCCTTGGTGTGGGCCCTGTTTCTTTCTCGACTCTGTTTTAATAAGATCCTGACCCGGATAAATTTAATGGACAAATATTATTCCCGTACATATTCTCCGAAAAACAGGGAATTTCAAACGGCATGTCAACTGACAAAAATTGTAAGACTGTATTATTATGTGATGACCGTTGTCCATGTCTAGGCTTAGACCTAATACCATAATCAATCATTCAATTCATGTAGTCGAAGGACGGCCATTGGTTGAGCCCTTTTGTCCCTAGGTTTTTGAGATTGTGAATCGTGCACATTTGTTTCGGATTATCGTTTGAAAGAGTATTTGACAATTCATACTATATACTGTCTACTTTTGAAGATCTCAGATAGGGCCTCCTTTTGCATAACGATCCAGGGTCTCAAAAATCTTACGATTTTTCTGAGCCCAGGGCCTCAAAGAGCTTAAGACGTTTCTGAATATAACTATAAAATATTTTTCACAAAAATAGCGTAAACAATGTAAAATAACATAAAATAAAATACTCGGTTAAATTAGTGATATAATTTTAATTGAGAGAGATTCATATATGAGGTGTTTAGGATGCTTAATTTTAAATTTGTAAGTTGGCAATGTTTACTTACACCTTGAAGTTTGTTGTCTTGTTTCAAAATTATTTATTGACCTTGAAAAAAAAAACGTCTTTTGTGAATGAGATAAATTTTTTCTTTGATCTGTCATTTGTTATTCTAAGTGAACCCTCATCACGTTCTCCTTTGTGTTCAAGCAATAGCATGCATATATTTAACCTGTCATTGACCGGCTTACTAATAATCTTCTTGCTGCTTTTAGCGTGTCTTTGTAACATTCCGTTTAACTGAGTCTGTTTAATGTTGATTATATTCAGCATGCCAGGAAATACGCTTTTTGCATATCAATTTATTTTCGAATGCATATTTTTTTTAAGGTGACTTTCTTTCAACAAGCACCAACTTTCTCTGTGTATTTAATTTGTTGTCTTAACCTTTACTATTAGTCTGACATTTTCCCCCTAATAATTTGAAACTGAAGTTCGCTTTTATTTAATGATCAACTGCCGGAAGGCTCTTAGTGACGGATCTTCTGATAAAAACTAATGATAAATAATGAAGATAACGTCCTTTACACTTAACATCGTCGGAGAATTTTAAAATCTAAAGGAGTTAAATATGTGTACTGTAGCTTACTATTATTCCGGTGGGCGACGATCGCTTAAATAGGGACTCGACTTAGATGCATCGTCGTCGGCTCTCTACTAATGCCACCTGTCTGATGGTGTTAGATCAAGGTACAAGAAATTCATCGTGGCAAAGGGGGAGAGATTTATGCCTGTCGTTAGCTGTAGTTTTGAGCACCATACAGTTGACAATACGATTTAGCTCGGTTCCACTCCAATTTTGAGGGAGATCACCCTGAAGGTGTGGTCAGCCACAGTTCTTTGTATTAATTAAAAATGTGAAGGTATATATTTTCATAGATTAAGGCGTCCGACTACTCTAAAATTGTGAATTTTGCCAAAAATTGACAAATTTTTTTATGGTTTTATTTTATAGGCCATCTTATTAGCTTTATAAAAATACCAAGTTTATCATTTTCCGTTCACTAGAACAAAAACTACAAGTGTTTTAGTAAAAGAAGATGCCATTACTTTAAGCAAGATGTCACACTTTAAAACGCGTTTAACTCGAAATGTGATTTTTTGAAAATAATCAAACGGGGCCAGCGATGGCTAAAAAAGTTTTGAAAATAATTAACAGAAATTTTGTATGCATCTTCTGTATAATAGTAGAAGTGTTTTAATCTTCATATTTATCAATCACTGTTTTATTACAAAATTTACAGTCCCTTATCTTAATATAATCACTGTTTTTTTTAAGCAATTTCATATAATAACTGAGATAAAGTGCTCGAGTTTTTGTAAAAATTAGAATGGTCTCTTATCCTGAAGGTCATTTCTAAAATGATTAACATAGCAACGCATCAGAACTGAAAAATTGAAAATGTGTTTAAAAACCTTTGGTACAGAATTATATTATTGGTTTATATTATTTTTTGTAAATTTTTACCCATTTTTTCCCTTTTAGTGATAATAATTTCTCTTTCTCTTCTTAATTTTAGCATATTTTTCTTAAAATGTACTAAACAAATCTAAAAACAAAAAAATCCCTATATCTCCATTTTTTTTTAAAAAAAAGTTGTCGCAACCAGTCTGATACCTTAAGTTTTTTAACCAGATGTATTTGAGGTCTGAAAATTACTATATTAGAATATCAATTATTATAAATGCTGCATTTCTACAACAAAATTATTTAGGATATTACTGGTTATTTATATATTGCACTAAGGGGGGGGGGACATGTCTTGCTGAATAGTTTTATGAAAATATTTTTCAGTATCACTGTTTGATTTAGTTTGTAATGTAATTTTTGAATAAACGCTTAAGAGAGAAAAACATCCCCTGAGACTCACTATAGTATTGTAATACATCGAATAAATCTGGAGATCTTTTAAAGGCTTAGACTTTTAGAATTAAATGTTGTAAGAATAATGTGTGTTTATCAAATTCTGATTGGACGCAATGCCTCTTGATGCTGAGAAGATTTTATTTTTCCTAATCTGAGTTAAGAAGGAAATACATACGCCAGTTTCTGGGAAACCAGCCATAAGAATAGAACATCTCATGTCAAATTCTTGTCTTTTTTTTTATAAAAAAAATTGTCTTCAAATTTCTGATTGAAAACAAAAAAGGCTTGCCGAAGACTTAAACTGTTGTTTTGCTTAACAAGAACTTCCGAAAAGAGTGTTCTCCTTTCGATGTCTCATTTCTTCTGTGAATGGTAGTCTATTATGTGAAGCAGTTCCTTTCTTCAGGCACTTTTAATATGCCTCAGTTTGTTAATCGGAACAACCCTGATAACAGTTTATTATTATTAATAATAAGTGTACTACATACCATTGGAATTATTAACAAAAAAATAGGCTTTAGGGAAGAATTTAAGTTCAATTTGAAAATAATTGAACCGTGACATCCATCAAATATTTTCCTTCCCGTATAAATATTTTCTATAAATTACAGTAGTATAGTTCACAGTTTCCCAAACTTTTTGTCTCGTAGACCCTTTACCATGTTTTGGGTAGACCCGTGCTTACCTAATATTGAATTTTTACAAATGTATCAACTTAAATCTCTTTTTGATAGCTAGTACAGAGCTATTTACTCTAAAAGATGTACAATTCTAACCGAAGTATAGTGTTTAAAAAAGAAACCCATGTCAATTAAAATTTAATTTATACCTAAAATAACTGATCAACAAACACATGTTTATAATGTGAGGGTTGAATCTGGTGCTTCAGTCACAAACTTACAACATTTAGCACATCAATCTTGTCTGGTTTAACCTTAAGTCTCCTTGGTTAATTGTGTACAGTCTTTTTTTTCCTTTCGGACATTGGCTACCGGGCTGCAACTCCTCCTCACTAGGAAAAGCAAATAAAACTTTCTCACAACTCCATAATTTGGGATAAATAACAGGTATGCCTTTTTATAGCCAAAATTGCTGACATCTATTTCTAAACTTTACTTTAAGATCTCCATTAGTGCCCATTGCGATCAGTTGCCTATTGTGGCATTTACCATAGTGAAAACATTCTCAAACCTTCTTTCAAAATCTGAATACGAGCATTTAATCGTTGAACGTAGTTTAAAACATCATTTTCCTGGCAAATATCTGTGGCCAATTGGAAAACTGGGAAAATTCGCTGGGTCCAATATTATACTCCTCTAGCTTAATTACTGCCCAATGTTATACTTAATTTAACTTCTTAACCAAATCAACCAAGTTAAATTAAGTAAAAAAAAATCTGTTAAATTGGTAAAATCTATTTTTCATTTGATTACATTTTCTTTCAAAATTAAAAGTCATGAACTAGTTTAATGAAAACCACTATCGTAGACACCTCATGGACCCCCAAATTATTTTCTCGCTGACAGGGTCCTCTTGTAGGTTGTCATAGGCCCTCGGGAGTCGATATAGACCACTTTGGGTATCACTGGTATAGGTGTATATGCAACTGGAAATTTGTCATTTAGAAAAAAACATTACAATCAAATTTTGAAGATAAATAAGAGTAATATTTACAGTGACATGTTTTAGGTTTTATTAAATGCAGTTGTGCATTATTTAAACTGTTACATGTTTACTGTCGTTAGAAATAATCACTTATATTATTACTTATGTTTCATTAGATTAACTATTTTTGAGTGCGATTGATTTACTATTTAATTCACTTTTGTATAACCAAATGGTCGCACAAGGGACATCGTGTCGTTTCTGTCGAGTCGTGAATTCGAAATCTGATTTAACTTATAAGGGATGACCCGCGCCTTCTCTTAGTATGAGAGGATCGGAAGGAAGATTAGCCATAGTCAAAACAAACTTTGTTTATTAAAAATTCTCAACGAAGACACAAATTCAGCGATTCAAACGGAGAAATGCACTGATTACCAAATATGTGAAGCAATTGCGGGATAGACGAGATACTAGGAGAATTAATAAATTGGATCACTTACGTCAAAGCAATACGCCTGATAATTCAATTTGATCTAATCCAAATTTAATGCTTAATTGACCAAATCGTCAATTTTAATATTAATCAATTAAATAATGAAGTTCTCTTGCCTAGCTTCACGCTAATCAATCACTGCTATTCGTAGCAGTCTAACCTCTCTCTCCCATTTAACTCGAAAGTTTAATCTTTAAATACACTACATAATTTGCGTATATCGCATCTTCTTCTTCGGAGGAAGGTTTCAACAGAATAAATTTTTAAGACCATTTTTTCCCCAAGAGGACTGTTTGTAAAAAGAACACGAATTGATCCGTTACAAACTAAGATCCGTTGTGTAGCGGGGCTGTGTGTGTGTGTGGTGTATGTTAAATCTATTAAACACCCAAAATCTTAACTTTGGTGTAGTATTGGAATTCGGAAAGTGGAGTGCCAGCTCTGGTATTGTCCTCGTCACGGTGTCTGTGATGAATAGTTCTCAAGTTGCTTCTAAGTACGACGTTAACAAACAGTCAATAAACTGTATAAATAATACTATTGCCTTCTGGTGGCCGTAGTTGCCTAATGGCCAAGCTAACGGACTCACGGCCGGCGTGTCGTGAGTTCGAGCCTAGTACCACTGAAGAGGGGTCGATGCACGTTAAACATGTCGAGGCTCAAACGTCCTCCCGTTGGAGTGATATGGAAGTTAGAAGAGGGAGTGGCAGCTCAGGTGACGTCTTTGTCACTTGACCGTGGTTCAAAATTACGAGGTCCATCGCCAAAAGCCCCCGAGTAGCTGATTAATGCGACATAAAAAAACATTCTCTCACTCCCACTTCTCTATTGCTTTCTGAAAAGTATTCAAATTATTTTCCAACATTGAATTACTGTTTAACGAGGGGTTCCTTTTGTTTTTCCTATAAACACAGTTTTAAAAAAAGTTTAATTTTTATTAATTCCATATTAAATTTAAATGCACTGTCGCTGTATATTTCCGTACCATTCTGTTTTAATATTTTGGTCAGTACCGTTAAAATGATTGAATTAAAGCGAATGTAGCTGTTTTTTGCAATATTTTGGGTTTTAAAGTTCTTGAAAACATCCGCTGAATTTTGTATTTCTCTCTCTCTCTTTTTCTTTTGATTCATCATAAATGCAACTGGAAACGAATCAAATTAAATTTAGAATCTCTACTACTGAAACTCGTTATCTTATTATGAAAATTAGCACAAATTTATTGCATGAAAATAAGGAATTATTAATAATTTTTTAAAAATTTCTGCTTATTTAAGAGCATAGTAAAAATATGAAAAAGTAAGAAAAGGTAATGAATAAGCAAATATTTTAAAACTTATAATAATTCCTTATGTGTGTTATATCTAATATTAAATGTTTATTTTAATTTTTCCCCTTCCACCCTTAGTTTTTTTCTATTTTATAATTAATGAATTCATTTATTTAATCCACTAATTAAACAGTTTCTACATCATTTTCTTAATTGATATGTGTGTGGGTATCTGTGTAGGATTTGCCTTAGATTTATATTAATCAGTTAAACAATTTGCATATTTAAATAAATCTGTACAAGTTCCACGAAATGATATAAGTTTAAAATTGATTTTTAATTCTTTTGTATATTTTTTATTTTGTTTTTATAGTGAAATAATTAAATAATTTATTAATCCAAAGTTAAAGATTTAAATTTTAATTTTTAAACCGAGCTAATAACAGCTATTTTGTATTTGTAGTTTAAAAATTAGTGTCTGTTAGATGTTTTGATATTGCGAAGAAAAACGTTAATTTTTTGATTGAAGGAATTTTTATTGAAATAATTTATATATATATCATACATATATTCATTCACATACATTATACTAAAGACTTTAGGTCAAATCAATTTTTTTTTCATGAAATAATTTTTTTTTCGTGATCTTATTTTTATTCAACAGCCAATAAGTTTATATTGAATTTTTTCATTAAGTTAATAGGTTTAATGATGTAGCCTTTTTTAATAAAAACAGTTGTACCTCCATTAGGGCACACTGAAGTGATTTTCTTGAAGTTAGGATTCAGTGAAAAATGCTGTAAAATTCAATTTTTATGTGTGTTTTTATGCGATAAAAATCTAAATTACTTATTATTTGTTTATTTAAGTATGTTACTTGATTTTTCATTTTTATTATCCTCTAAAAACCAATATTTCTTCAGAATTTACTGCAGTTTTACAAAGTTATTAGGTTAATGAATTCTTATGAGAATTTAGCATTTTCAAGTTATCTCTCCTCACTATAGCAATTGTATGGCTTTCTTCTAGTTTTTGTACTACGGAAACATGGTTTTAAAAGATGACACTTTACAGACCTAATACCGTGCAGGTTCTTTGTAATCTCACCATCTATTGTTTCCTTGCATGCTAGCATCAACGACTTCTTTTGTTTTAGAATCTTTTCTTCTTTAAGTCTTTTGCTCTTATTACGCCATTGTTCGTTTAAGGTAGTACTTTCACCTGGGTTTTTGACTTAGAAAGTTACAGTTTGTGGCAATTTTTTTTATTTGTATTTCTTTTGACTTCCCAACATTTTTTAATGGAGCACGAAGCATGTGAAACATGGCAGATTTCATACACAATGAGCAAATCGTCTGTACTATGGAATTACAGTGCTTAGAGAAAAGAATATACTTTCTAAAGAATGATGTTCATTGTATTTTAAAGCTTGTGTGTGTGAAATACTCTCGTTTTCCTTCACAAATGACGTTTTCCACGATGTAATTTTAACAAATAAGCTTTTATTTTATTCTAAGATTCACAATAATATTGTTATTGTGTGTTTAGATAAAAATAACATCTCTCTTTTTAAGTTTATATATATATATACTAGCTGTTACCCGCCCGCTTCCGCTGGGTATTTCATGATGTTTTATAAATTTTTACTGCTTATATATATATATGTATAAATTATTGATATCTAAGTCCTAGCATTAAGAATTCGATTGAATTGAAAAATATACTTATACCTGTAACTGTCACCTGTTGATAAAAAAAAAAAAAAAAAATGGCAGAACTCATCTAATTTGTGTTTTCAAAAATTTCTAAAATTGAAGCATAGAATGATGTTTGCTCTTTCGTAACCCAAAAACCAAGTGGATTCCCGCAAAACCAATTTTCGGTGGATCTCTACTCTGTAAATTGAACATGCAAGCCAAATTTCAAGTCTAAATCTAACAGAAAAATAAACAAAAGTTTTACTATCAATATCTCCGTAATCCCGTTGAGAGCCGTTTTCCAAAATAACCGCTCTTAGCGGATTTCAACTCAACAAAAGAAAAATGCAAACCAAATTTCATTATTATAGTCCTTGTAGCTCGAAAAAAGTAATTTTTTTTGTCAATACGTCCCAGTAACCCCCTGCACCTCCCAGAACTTGATTTGCTTAAAATACATTCTTAGTGGATCCCTATTCAACAAAAGAAACATGCTTAACAAATTTCAAGTACATGGGTCTAACAATTAAAAACAGGAATTTTTTTCTGTAACTCCTCTTGACCCCTCGCAACCCTCCTCGGGGGTCAATTTTCGGTTTACTCTTTGTTAGAGGAACTCTATTCCATGAAAGGAACATGCCTACCACTTTTCAAGCAGGATGATCAAGTAGTTTAAAAATGGAAATATTTATCGATTACGCCTCTTAATCTCCCGAAATTAAACTTAGTAGTTGATATTCGCGAAACCCATTTTGTAGCGGTTCTCTACTTTACGAAAGGAATCTGCTTATCAAATTTCAAGACTGTACGTCTAACAGTTTAAAAATGGGGATAATTGTCTATAACGCCACTTGAGCCCTCGCAACGCCACTTCTGGGTCTATTTTCACAAAACCCATTTTGTAGGGGAATTGCACTCTATGAAAGGAATCTGCTTAGCAAAATTTGAAGACTGTGCGTCCAATTAATTAAAAATGCAAAAAAAATATCAATAACGCCCCTTGAACCCCCGCAACACCACCTAGGGGTCGATTTTCACAAAACACATTTTGCAGTGTATTTCTATCCTATGAGAGGAATCTGCTAACCAAATTTCAAGACTGTGAGTCTAATAGTTTAAAAAAAGAAATATTTATATCTGCCCTTAACACCCCCTTGGGGGTCAATTTTCTCCAAACCCGTTTTGTAGCGGATATTTACTCCATGAAAGAAACATTCCTACCAATTTTCAAGCAGGTAGGTCAAATAGTTTAAAAACGAAAATATTTATCTCTTACCCACTTATTCCCTGCAACGCCACTTAGAGGTCTGTTTTCACAAAACTTCTTATAGCTGATCTCTACTCTATGAAAGAAATCTCTTTATCAAATATAAAGACTGTGCGTCTAATAGTTTAAAAATGGAAATAATTATCTAAACGCCCCTTAAGTCCCTCAACGCCACTTGGGGCAATTTCACAAACCCATTTTTAGCGTATTCTACCCTATGAGAGGAATCTGCTTACTAAGTTTCAAGACTGTACGTCTAATAACTTAAAAATAGGAATTTATAACGCCCCTTAAACCCCCGCCCCGCAACACCCCTTGGGGGTCAATTTTCCCAAAACCCATTTTGTAGCGGATATTTACTCCAGGAAAGAAACTTACCTACCAATTTTCAAGCAGGTAGGTTAAGTAGTTTAAAAACGGATATATTTATCTATTACGCCCCTTAATCCCCCGCAACGCCACTTAGAAGTCTGTTTTCACAAAACCCGTTTTGTAACTGATCATTATTCTACGAAAGGAATCTATATATCAAATTTAAAGACAGTGCGTCAAATTGTTTAAAAATGGAAATAATTATCTATAACGCCCCCTAAGCCCCTGCAACGCCACTTGGGGGTCGATTTTCAGCAAACTCATTTTGTAGCGGAACTCTACTCTCTGAAAGGAATCCGCTTACCCAATTTCAAGATTGTACAGCAAGTAGTTTAAACATGGAAACAATTATTATTAAAGCCCTTAACCCCCCGTAACGCCTCTTGCGTTTTGAATTTCGGAAAATCCTTTCTTAGCTGATGTCTACTCTATCAAAGGAACATGTCTACCAAATTTCAAGTCTGTAGGTTGAATAGTTCCAGAGATTTCGTGATTAGTCAGTCAGTCAGTCAGTGAGTGAGTCGCTTTTCTCCTTTATATATATAGATAATATATATATTTAATGTCTCGGTGCCAGTATTTTATTTAATAACTACACTTAAAAATCACTTAGCGATTTAGCTTTTCCATTCCCGCTAGTATTCTGTGGCCGCCGTAGCTTAGTGGTCAAGGTAACGGACTCATGACTTCGAGCCTAGTACCACTGAAGACCCGCCGTGTAGGGGCGATGCACGTTAAATCTGTCGATGCTCAAACGTCCTCCAGTTGGTGTGGAAGTTAGGAAAGGGGAGTTCCAGCTCAAATGTCGTTCTCGTCACTTGACCCCCCCCCCCATGGTTCAAAATTACTTTAATATTCACTCACTCAGCCTAGTGGCCGGCGTTGGTGAGTTGTGGGTTTGAATCCCGGTGCCTCTGAAGATCCGCCTTGTAGAGGGGCTGATGCACTTTAAATTTGTCGAGGCTCAATGTTCTCTCGGTGTGGTGTGATAGTTTGGAGAAGGTGTGTGTGTCAGCTAAGATGTCGTCCTCGTTATTTGATCGAGGTTCAAAATTACGAGACCCGTCTCCAATAGTCCACGTGTTGTTTTAGAGTATGACGTTAATGAGAACACTCACTCACACACCATTCGCCTACCTATTTAGAAATGAAATACAATTACAACTTTCAAAAATGTAAATTCATTTGAAGCTAGGAGTTCTTTATCCAAATTGTGAACTTTGCGAGCTTTAACCCGACACTACTCGCGCAGGGTGTGTCATACCCACCGTCTAACTTTTTTCAACACTCCTTCTAAACCTTTATTGGAAAATGGATAGCTTCTCGTGTCATATCCTTCTAGGGGCCTTAGCTTGTAGGCGAATTCTAAATAAATATTTTTCGATATTATCTCTTCGGGTCTGTCATACCCTGCGCGTGAATCACCGTTACAGTTCTGAATGCATGGACACGTTTTAAATCTTCCTTATGCTATGGCGTATTATTGTAGTTATGTTGAAGAAATGTGATATTTAAGTAATTTAATAAATACAGTATTTAATAGATATAGTACAACAGTATTTACCCCCCCCCCCGGATGAAGAAATTCTCTTCGCGATTATGATGAGGAAAAATCAAATCAAGAGTATAACAGCAAGTATGATTCCTCCACTGAAATCGATCCAGATTTAGAAAAGGGAGACACTATTGAAAATAAATGTTTTATATGTAGAGACACAAAAACATTTGAGAAGAATGTAATTTTAAAGGAGATAACTGGTACACATCTTATCCACTTTCAGATGAACTTGTGAAAAAAACAACAACTATTGCTGGAACAAAATAAGAGAAAATAAAAAAGAAATTCCAAATTTTTTAAATTTAAGGATTAAAGAAGTTTGCTCCTACATGTTTAGTTTAAAAAAGATACAGATTAAAAATAATTAAGGTCCAGTGAAAACATTGCTATCACTCACGACGCGATTAAAGGAGTGTATAAACAATGCACTGAATGCCTTTATAAAAAATACAGAAAAACTAAATTTACGTGTGAACAATGTAATAAACTTGTCGTGTTTCTTCCTTTTTAACCTTTGTATACAAATTTTACGATAAAAACACAATGTAAACACCCTTGGGTATGACACACCCTACGCGAGAACTTTAAGTCATTTTTTTCGCGCGAGTGATACCGGGTTAATGAAAAGTTTCCAAATTTTCTATAACCCTTAAAATTATTTTACTTTGAAGACGAAACAAGTATGCACTAAAACAAATATGAACCTATTAAACATTTTCAGAATTAAATAATTTGTGTGAATGAATTTGCTATGACTTGAAAAACACTAGTATTTCGATCAGCAATCTCTGTCGCACAAGATGCAAAAATGTTCTGAGATATATTTTAACTTTCTTTTGTAGAAAATAAACGATATCTTGGCATTCATAGGCATTATCTAATCACATACAGAATCCTTAAGAAGAATGAGTGGTATTTTTTAACAGCCATCTCTTTTTCATGGTATTTTGTTTCAGCCTCCGCTGAAGGCATACTATTGATTTTCTTTCACATTCCAGACATTCTGTGCGCAACACTGAAACATTTACTTGTTTACTCTATTCATTACATGCTTCAATTCTTAATTCATCCTCCTATTCCCACACAGTTTTATCGGTATCAAATGGATGCCAAAACCGTGTATGTTTGGTGTTAAACATTCTGTTATTTTTAAACCCATATATTTTCTACATTGAAATTCATCCCATTTGTGAAATCCGTGATATTTTCTTATATTTCATCATTCAAAATTGCCTAGAAGTCTTTCTGTTTCAAATATTAGAATGATGGTTTTTGTACTATTATCACATTGTACTACTTAGAAGAGACAATGTGCGTGGAGAGGGAAGCTAGGTGTCGTCCTCGTCACTTGACTGAGGTTCAAGATCACGAAATCCGTCTGTAATAGCTCTCGTGTGCTACCCATCCGGTATAGTGGTTCGTGACGCTGACTGTGGTGCTGTAGGGCCTGGGTTCGAATCCCGGAGAAGGCATGAATGTTTGTGTTGTAATCTTTCCTTTGTGTTGTAAGCCCCCATGTAATACATTGTGTGGTGCATGGGGTTTATTAATGTTCTCAATAAAAAAAATAGCTTTCCTGTAACTTCAGAGGGTTATTAGTCTTCAAAATTTGATATTTTTTAATGTCTTTATTAATATTTTATAATAAAACTGGCAAAACTACCTACTGATGTGCGTTTCTGCATACCTATACATAATTCATTGATAGTTTTTTTTTCTTAATGTAGAAAATGCTTAAAAAGTTGAATATGTAATCAACGATTTGCTGTAGCATCAGGTATCTTAATAGTTAAGATAAATAAAAATTTAGTTTGAAGAGTTTAAAAAAATAAAATGTATGTTTGTATTATAACCTTTATGTGATCAACAGTTTTTCTCTCTTTCTGATATTTTGTGAAAAGTTTCTTTAAACCTGATTCTTGAGGTTATTTTAGTATCCAGAGTTTTTTGGATTTAGGGTTGGCAAACGTGATGATCGATTCAATGAGATGAAAACATTTTTCCAGCACTTTACGATCCATGATCTATTTATGTAACGATTGCCTCTTAGCTCGATCAATGTAAGACACTGCACATTGCATAAATAAGATTGTACTTAATAAAATGCTGTTGCAAGTTATATTTTTACAGCGGAGTCGAAATCGCTTTTTCACCATACAAACTGTTGGTTTTATTATCCTTGACTGGACATCTGATGGTAGAATTATGCAAATCAGATCGAATGTTAAAGTAATTTCTTCACGATGGTAACTTTCTGAATGTTTTCGTATATTTTCTCGTCATTATATGAATTGCTTGCTTATCAGATTTGACGACATTAGGATCAGTGGTTATCTCCTAAAGGAGATACTGAAAAATATTTTTGATTATATAATTGAATAATTTTCGATGATCAAGATTTAAATTTTTATAAAAATCCATAGTTATCTCTTTCTGTCTCTCTCACACACACATTGCATCTACACGCAGGGATGCACAACCTATGGCCCGCGGGCCAATTTTGGCGTGCGAAGCCCTTAAAGTTGGCCCGTGAATGTCTATTATAAAAGGAAGAGTAATCTGAAATGGAATTGACCTTTGTTAATTAAACAGGGAAAAATCGTGTACGAAAACAGTATTACAGCAAATAATTATTTTACAGTTGTTCATGAAGTTTTTTTAAAATTTATTACGTGGCTTTTCAATATGTTTCCTTCATGGCTATCTGCGAGTACGAGTTTTCGTATAGGAGAAGTTCGTGGACGTGATCACAGGAAGCCGTTATTTCTTCAATCGCATGGTCTGGATGCGGAGAAGGTTGAAGAACAAATGCGTATCCACGCACGCGTGCCGGAACAGTCTCGATTCGAAATTATGCTGAGCCAATTAAAAGGACCTATCGAACTCACGTTTTTCTTCATAGTGTGGGTTACCAATAACAACTTTAACTTCTACTTAGCTGCAACGATCTTTCTTTTAAGCAACCCCGTGGTTTTGCTAGTAGATCGGGAATGCTGAAATCGCTGTCACAGAACGGATCTGATATTCTTTTTTGATTTCGCATTTTTAGTCTTATATCATTTATTTATAAAGTCATATAAAATATTTTAGGTAATGAGAAAGAAAAAGGTGATTTTCCAAATAAGAAATTTCAAGATGCATGGACAGATAAATACTGTTTTATCTATTACAATGATACTGTCACATGCTTAAAATGTAGTTACAAAATTGCTGTGACAAAAGAGTATAACGTAAAGCGACATTATGAAACAAAGCAGAACCATTTTGCACCTATGAAAAAATTATGAACGATCGCAAAAAAATAAAACTAAAAAAAAAAAAGACTTTTAGTATTCAAGCAATTTTTTCCCCAAAAATGTACAATTAACTTGAATTTCTATGTGGAAGTGAGCTTATGTCGCTGAAATTATCGCTGAAGAAGGTCGGCCTTTAATATTTATATTGAAGTGAGATATTTCAAATATATTGTTAAGTTTTTTCAAAATCTTGCAACGTAAAATAGTATCACTATGAATTTTTTGAAAACTGGTATTTTTTTCACGATAAGTGACGCCTACGAAAATATTTTGTGAATATTATTAAATCTCACTTCAGTATATATAGTTACATATCAGTTATGTTTACTGAAATTTGTATGAGGATCCTTTCAATCAATTCTGAGAAAAGGGTACACAACCGTTTGAAATACTTTATTTAGCGAAAAATGCATTTTTATATGAAATGTCACTTCATCATAAAAAATAAAAATTACAACATGTATTTGCCACATTTTATTCACCATTAGCATCAAGTCAATATATTTTAAGAAAAAAAAGCATCAAAAAAGTTTTAAAATTCTCAGAAAATACATACATAGCATTTTTCAGTTTTTGTTTAACGAGATATTTTGTAAAATTTACATCTATTATCATAAAATCTCTATAAATTTTAGAAGAATTTGTAGCATTTATGTATTACAAATATCAAAGTAGAGCATATATCATCATATATATAATGTGAAAAAATTTATCTATATGGTTTTGGTGTGCATTTGAGAAAACATGATTTTACGTCATTTCGAAAGTTTTCGCCAGTGTTTAGTGTGTTCACATACAAACATAAGTTTCTAAAACTTTAAAATTTCAAAAGTTTCTGAGAACTGGACAAATGATTTCTAAAACAGCCAAAATAAAACTGTTTGTTTTTAAACATGACATTTATGTATTTCCATTTGTGTAACTAACTTCTTGCAACGACAAATGGTCCATTCATTCAGAAACTTTTGAATATTTAAGTTTGAAAACTTGTCTGTACAATAAAGAAGCATTTATATTTATGCTGAAGTGATATTTTTTCAAATATATTTAGCTTTTTTCAAAAAAAATTATTATCACTGAATTTATTCAAATTTGTCATGACATGTCTCTCTAGCTAAATGTTTTTGCAATGTTTCCAAAATATCACTTCAATATGCACAAGTATACAAAAGGAATATATAATGTAAGTTTCCAGTGTATTCACATACAGTAAATTTAGAAGAATTTTTAATTTTTTAAACTCAATAAAAAAATATAATTTGTAGAAAATAGTAATTTTTATAAAAAAATCTTACCTTGAAAAAAAAAGTTATCAATTTGAGTAATTCATTTAAAAAATAAAAAAGAACGTAGAAAGCCACGCGATAGAAGTGAATCTTCTTTGGCGACGTTGGCCGTAAATGCAGGAATAGATCTAATTATATTAAACTGCTGAGATAACTTTAATCAAATAAAATTCGAAATTCAGTTATTGTGTATGAAAATATTTTTATTCAATTTTCTGCATCATCATTTTCCAAGAAAGACACAATAGGTGTGTGTCATAACTAAAGTAGGATACAAAAATCCTCGGTTGTAGTCAATCAAGAAAATGTGAAAAAACTGCATCAATCGTGGTTCCGTATATTGTTTTTCCTTCTCGAGAATCAGTATTCATTGTCAAATCCAGTGTCCGTTTCAAGAATTCAATGGGTGGCTTTGCTTCTTCTGAAGCAAAATTAACATTAAAGTCTCCAGTTAAGATAATCGGCTTTTAATCATCATCGGATTCAATGATTGCAGCAGCCTCTGATGTGTACAGCACTAAAACTTTATGAATAAAGATGATAAAAGCTGCGACAGAACTACCTGGTGATATAAAGACTTTCTCCAGGAATTGCTGCTAGTTTTGCTTTTTTTTTTCTTTCACGAAACTCTTTTCCTTTTTTTGCATTTGTTCTAGGCTATCTGACCAGAATTTATTTTGATTCAATTTAAATAAAAATTAATAATATAAATTTAATGCATCACTCACAGAAGTTACTGCGTTTGTTTACAAGACGCTATCCGTAGCGATTCTGGCGCGAACGTTAGTGACATATACACAATGCCCCAGACACTCCCGTAACGGGAAGAGCCATATAATGGTAATATTTTGGGTGAGTTTATTCGTTGAAAAAGGCACTTCTATTACATAAAAACTACGAAAATACGCCACGCGAGTTCGTTTTGAGAGTAGCAAGGGTACCCACTTAATTTCACCAATACTTAAGTACCTTTCCCCTTAGCAGCAATATATACTTTGATGCACAATTCCTCCTTAGCAATTGTCCAACTTTTTCACGGATATGACGCAAGTCACATGGTGTCCCCCCTGCTCTCTTTTCCTCCCACTCGCTATCTCCTCACTATGGCGACATTTCGGGGGGATGGGGGGAATCACTACTTCCGTTCGCTTTTTCACTGTTACGCAAAACTGGGTAAATTTCCCATTCACTCCCGTCCGCAAAGAAGTTTCACTTCAAAAATTATAAGAAAAATAACAAACACATCTGACTATAAATCCCGCCGAAGTCTTGACAGTTAATTGTACAGCTATAACGTTATCTAGAGTTAATTGCGCATGATTAAATAAAAAGAAGGCTTTGTAATTGTTTCAGGATATTTAAAAGGAAAATATCTGTCAAAAGTGGGCGTGGCCCGCCACTTGATGATTTTTTAAAAGTCACATTTTGACATATTTCTAATTGAAAATATGGCATGTGTGTTATATCCCTAGAAATGTTATGAATTACAGATTTCAGAAATATCAAAAACTCAAAATCGATCATTTCAAGATTTTTACCCTATTGCTCTTAACGTGCATCGCTCCCCTACAGAGCGGGTCTTCATTGGTACTGGGCTCGAACTCATGACCCCCTCAGGGGACTCACCTTCTTTAGGTGAGTACGGGTGTCACAATCCCGAGGTGCCCTAGTGATCTTTTCCTTTTCCCACGGGGTTTACTGTTTTTGGTAAACACGGGCTTCACGAACCCGGGGTACCCTAGTGATCCTTCTCTATTTTCGACCCTCTTTCTTGTCATTCAATTCATTCTTTCTTTCTCTTCCCGTCTAGACCACAGATATTCAAACAAATGTTTGGCGCAGTATAGCCGAAATCGGCTCTTGCGCCAATAAACCCCAAAATCAATCGAACTCATGACGCGCTAGCCATGATCCGATACCTTGACCACTTGGCTACCGCGGCCACTTCTCACAGACATAGCAGGCCATTTGAATGACTTAAACACAAAGCTACAATGAAAAATAAATTCATTTTTCAATTGATAAATAACGTAAAGGCATTTAAAAAAAATTATGTTTATTTCAAAACCAGCTGAAAGCTTAAAATTTTGCACACTTTCCCTACTGCCAAGAAATGCATGAAAAATTTCTACACATGACGAACAAATTCAAATCTTGCGCAATGCATTTGATGATCGATTTTTAGATTTAAAAAAGTGCCAAACAAAAACTTCCCCATTTTCTGTTGATATAAATATAGTAGATGAGAGTATGCAGTTGAGAGAGACCTTAATTGAGATTCGGAATTCTGATGTTATCAAAAATCAATTCAAAGCAAAATCGATATTAGAATTTTATAAAAACTTACCTGATGATTTTTCGTGCTTAAAGCAAACTATAGCTGCACTTGCATTTGTCTCACTAATGAATTGAAACAAATCAAAAATAAGAAATAGAATAGCAGATGAGAACCTTTCATCCGTTCTACTTATTGCCACACCAAGTCTTAAGCCTGACGTAAAATCAATTTCAAATATTCAGTCCCAGACATCTTATTAAATTTTACGAATTTTAAGTGCTTGTTTTTTTTAAAATTTAAGTTGTGTTAGTTTGGCACCTTTTAGCAGGAATATTCTTTTGAGCTAAAGTATTTTAATCATTCTGAAAGTCTTTGTGTTTCATCCCTTTATCAACTGTATAATGTGTGCATGAGTAAAATAAGTAACTATTGCGTATTATCATAAAACAGTGTTTTCACTTTTATAACATATTTGCTATCGCGTAATACTTTGGCCCTCGATATGATCCTATTAAATTTTTTGGCCCCTCATCCTAAATAGGTTGTGCACCTCTGATGTACAGCATGCACGCGTATAAATATATATATACGTGTGTGTGTTTAAAAAAGAAAGCTGTTAAATGTTGGTTGGCGTTGTAAAATTATCCATAAAAAATGAGATTTTGTATGATTTTTAAAAATCGACGACAAATGTTTATATTGAATCTGTAACTATTTCACTCTAGCTATTGTTCTCTTGTTTATTGAAAATTTTTCAACAGCTATTACAAAAAATATAATTCTTTTGAAAAATGTTAATTAAGAAGTTTCAAAGCAAAGTACTAAATATGTGCGGGTGGACGCAATAATAGCCATTTATTAATAAATTTTTAAAGCGATCGATTAATTAATTCTCCAACACAAAATGTACTTGCATTTGATATTATTCAATCCCACAGTTTAATCTGATCATAAGTTTTCGAACTTTAAGGTCAGTACCTAAGATAATACATCATAAGATACTCTTATTTCTGGAAGTAAGTGAAAAATCCTCGTACGGGATTGGAATGTTATTTACTACAAAATTCTACCTTGCAACACATTACTGATCATGAGTCTAAGGCGGAGTTTCCCGAATTGTTTTGTCTCATTGATTCTTTGCCATGTTTCTCGATTTGGAGTAGACCTCCACTTACCTAATATTGAATTTTTGAAAATTTATCGACTTAAATGTCTTTTTGACTGCTGGTATAGAGCTAACTTTAAAAAATTTTAATCTCTAACTGTAGTGAAGTGCAGTTTTTTAAACTGAAGAAACAAATGCTTATTAAAATTTAAACTATACATGAAATAACTTCTAAATAAAATAAATAAGAAACAAACAAATTATTTTAATGGGAGGGATGAATCCGGTGCTTCAATAACAAATTTTCAGCATTTGACATCAATCTTGTCAGGTTTAAGCCTAAATCTTTTTGGTTAGTAGTGTTCGGTTTCTCTCTCTCTCTTTTTCACTAGGAAAAGCAATTAAAAACTTCCTCAATACATTCCAAAATTCGGGATTAATAATAGATATACTTTTATAAAGCTAAAATTTCTGACATCCGTTTCTAAACTTTACTTTGAGATCTTTGTTAGTGGCTATCCCAGGTTCCTTTTGTAATCTGATCTATATATATATTCAATGTGACCATATCAATTCATTGCCTACTGTGGTATTACCATATTCAAAGCATTTTCAAACCTAGTTTTAAACGGTTAAAACATTTAACAGCCCTTAACTGTATAAAGGGCAGTTAAATGTTGAACGTAGGCTAAAACGCCATTTTTACTGGCAGATTGTGACAAATTGAGAAAATTCACGACGTTCAATATTATACTCCTTTAGCTTAATTTTGGCAAAAAAAAAAAACCCACACAGAGAGAAATTGTGGTCTTTGTTTTAATACATTTTATGCTTTCACCTTGAAACGGCAAATTAACTTCATTAAGCTTAGTTAAAAAAAACTGTTAACTAGGTAAAACTGCTTTCCACTTGATGAAATTTTCTTTTAAATGTAAAATCGCGATCTGGTTTAATGAGAGCCACTATTGTACACCCTCATTTACACCTGTGGACCCCAAATTATTTTTTCGCAGACGTGAACCTCTTGCAATTGTCATAGACCCCTGGTGGTCGATATTGACCATTTTGGGAATCACTGGTCTATGGTGTGCACAAATTGGTGCATTTAAGAAAATCGGAGCACTTAGGGCAAATAAGTAATATCCATTAAAAAAAATACTAGTAGACTTTTCAAATTACCTTCGAAATGTTTGTTTATTCAGTTGAATAGCTTGAAAAAAAATATATTACTAATAATTATGAATTTTTGTATTTATTACTAAATAAAATCAAGACATTATATAAACAACAGAACGTTCTATTATTTTTTTTCATTCAGAACATAATTGTGCAATTGGCTGTATATTTTATTAATTGTTAGACTGCTTCAAAATCTGAACAAACTTCTTTTAACAATATGTTGCTTCTGCATTTCTACTTCAATAATAATTAATTAATGTTAGCATCAATGATTGTATAGAGATGATTTTATCAATGTGTAAAAGATTTTATATTTTATTGGGGATGAATCCCCCCCCCCCTATTTGTGTATTTCAAAATAGATTTTTTTTTTAATTATAAGAAATCCTTACGTGAATGAGAAAATTAATATTTTTTTAAAAAAGTTTCTAGATAAAATTTAAAATTGCATGATTTAATGTTGCTGTCTGATAAAAAGATTAATGCATTAGTGTAATATTTTCAAAAGAGTTTTTTATTTTGGAGGTACTTTGACTTTTAATGTTGGTAACGGAGTACTATAGACTTAAGATCATGATCAAAAAGACATACTATCCGAGAATTTATGATCACTTTGAATCGACGAATTGAAAATTTTAAAAGCAGATAGGTTTTTGAAATTGGAGAATTACTGGATTTTTAAATTGGAGAATTGCTTGTATTATGAACTTTTTAATAAATGACTGTTATTTCCACACGTACACATGTTTAATGCTTTGTTTTGAAACTTTTAATTGTATTTATAAGAATTGTTTTTTTAAAATAACTATATATTGAAAGTTTTTCGATAAATAGATTACAATAACTACAAGTAGTGAAACAATTACATATCCAGTATCAAAAACATTAATCACGTAGCATGAATTTTTTTGCACACGCGCAATTTAATATTTCATGGATAACTTTGTTGTGGCAAAAACCTCTTAACAATATTATTTTACTAAAAAAAAAAAAACTGTAGTAAACAACATAGGTGGGGAAGTGACAGATATGAAGAGGACGCCCATTATTCTTTGATCGCCGAATCAATGTCATTCAAACAGGATTGTCTGACTGTAGGATGGAGCGATGCGTGGGTCTCTCAGGTAAACCTACTGTTGTGGATGACGTCAGGTGAAATCGGTGACCTCGCATCATGCGTGAAATATAACGAGTTTTTGAGCATATCCGCAGGAAATGCTTTCGGTCGTCCTGTCCAGTCCTCTTCGTTAGGGAAATGAATGAAAAAACATTACGACACTCTCAGATTTCACTTATATATTCCTTAGTACAAATAGTAAATTTCACACAAGTGAATTCTGTAAATAAAGATGATATTGCGTACTACTCATACTTCTGTTTTTTTACTTAAAAAATGAATGGGACTCATTAAATATTTTCTTCTATGATTAATTTTTGGTTTTTAATGTTGCATGGATTTTGTAATTTGTTGGTTTTTCCTTTATGGTCTATATAAAGGGTGACTAAAAACTAGTTGGGTAAAAAGAATGATTTATTGCATGTAGTTTACTGGAGAAAAGAAATTAAAGTACATATCGTTGTAAGATGCAGATTGAAAAATAGTCCAAGTTTACCACTATTCCAAATATTTGATTTCGTTACTCTGCAAATGTCGCATCGCGGTAAATCAGTTCTCGCCACAGATTTGTCAGCATGTTTTCGTCAATCAAATTAATTGGAGTATACACTCTTGATTTTAAATCGGGAAGGGTTGCAGGAAATGGCGTTGATCCTTTACAAAATCCCGTGCACTGAAATCCAGGACTTTAGGGGGGCCCAAAGCCTGACTGAACGTCAAGTACGACTTAGGATCCAAAACTTGACTTTGCAGGGGTGCTCTAATATTTCCCGTTACGCCACTAAATCTGATACGAGAACTTCAAAGTACAATTATCTTCAAAGTGCATACTATTAGCAAGATATGTGTTCTGAGTTCAGTTGAGAAATGTTTTCTGTAAACAAGTAAAAAAGATGCATGTATTGCTGAAAACATATTAAGTAAAATATTTTTCTAAGAAATAAACACATTTATGGAGAGTTAATAAGCTTTGTCTGAATGTTTCTAGAAAAACTAGAAACTAGTTATATATTACATTATGGAGATGGATTCGGATCGTTATGGATCGAACATTGAAACGTTACTGTTAATTCGTATTTTTTTTTATGGTGCTGTAATTTTTAGATAATCTTATTTATTTTAATGTTTATTTCCTGATAAGTATTTAAATTTTTTTCTGTTCTCAATAGTAAGGATTTCAAAATTTATTTTTTTATTAAGTAACTAAAAAGTTTTCCTCCCAGCATATTTTTATGTTTTGCCTCGTGATTCATTCATTTTATAGGTAATTAGTTATTCTCGTAAATAGAGCATTCGTTTTTGTAATATACCTGTTAAATTTTTAAACTAATCAACATACACACACTGTAAGAATCCATTTATGCCATGATCTTTCTATGCAATGTTTCTTGTTAAGTAAGTAATAATAACCTCCTTTAAATAAGAGTTTCTAAATATATAAATAATCCCACGCAAATTGTAGCAACAAAGAGAAAAATAGAAATTATTCTAGTACATACTCTTTTTACTTGTTACTAATATTACAGGTATTTTTTTCCCCAATTGTAGCTTCTTTTTTAAATGAATGAAAAAAAATACTAATATAAGTGAGTTATTTAAAATTTGGTGGCAGTTGCTTCAATAAAATTTCATTTTATGTTAAATGTTATAGCTTAGTAATCGAATATAAGTACATTTTTAAGTATGATATACAATTTTTCATGTCATATTGATACAAACATAAAAAGTAAGAAATAGCTTTGTTGTAAAAATGTTTTATTTCTATTAGTTTAAAATCTTTATTTTAGCTTTTTAGATGTGTAAGCACTTCATTATTATTCATTCAATAAGTGAGTTATTTAAAATTTGGTGGCAGTTGCTTCAATAAAATTTCACTGTATGTTAAATGTTATAGCTTAGTAATCGAATATAAGTACATTTTTAAGTATGATATACAATTTTTCATGTCATATTGATACAAACATAAAAAGTAAGAAATAGCTTTGTTGTAAAAATGTTTTATTTCTATTAGTTTAAAATCTTTATTTTAGCTTTTTAGATGTGTAAGCACTTCATTTCTTATATGAATTCCATCGCTTAGAATAAAATGTATCTTCTGGTCATAAAAAGATTTAACATGTTAAAATATTTCAAACACAAAAATATTTAAAAACATTTCTGCTTTTTTGATGGATAATGAAGAAAATTCTCTAAAGGTTGGAAGGAAAAGAGCTTAAAAAGCATTCTCGAATTTAATTTTTGTTCGTACTTAACGAAAACACAAAGGAAATTATGCATGTATTGTGTTCGTCCTTCTAACTTTCCATCCTGCTCTAATTTTAGAAACGTTAAGATAACATTTACGGTATACCGTAAAATGTTACGAGTTTGAAATGACTGTTTAATGGTAGCATTTAACGAGAAAATAAATGAATGATTTATAGATAAGGTTTTCGTAAAGTTATGTAATGTGTTGCTGTTAGAGGTCAAAACTGTCCAGATGCATTTTTTTTTTTCATTTCTAGCGCATAAATACTTTTCTATTTTTTAGTTTTCTTTGTTAGTCTAGTAAGTAGACTTCTCAATAATCACAATCGTTCGTATCTTTTATAATATTTAGAATAATACGGATATATTTTTTTTGTGGTTGTTGGATAAAATTTTACACACACACGAGGTGTGACACACTCATAAAAAATGACAGGTCCAATAAGTCATTGTACTTACAAAATCAGTTCTCCGTGACAATATCAACATTGAAGTAGTTCCTTTCAGTATTCACACACGTCTGCATTCGTTGCTGCCATTGTTGGTTACAGTTCTGGAACGAGGGGTTTTGGAAGTCTATTTCGGAGATTTTCCGTTTTTGCCGGAACCTCTTTAACTGACGTAAAAGGGGTTCCCTTTCAACAAGATTTGACTGTAGGGGGAAAAAAGCCTCATGGAGTCAAATCAGGTGAATAAGAAGGATGCCCCATCACAGTAATGTTTTTGCTGGTCAGAAACAGCTTAAGAGATAGGGCCATGGAAGCGGATGCATCGCTTTGGTGCAGCAACCATCCATCAGTCTCCAATTATAGCCTTTTTTCCTAATTTTTTCACGAGGTCTTTTTAGTACTTCAATGCAGTAGTTTTGATTAACAGTCTGACCACTGATGTAAGTAGGAACCCAGTCATATCACGAATTTTGGCTATGTTTTGGTCTGTAATCGCTGACCTTGGGTGCCCAGCAGGTTCATCATCTTTCACACTGACCCTTCTCCCTGAAAGCTTCTTAAACCATTCAAGCACATGTGCATTAGACAAAGTTTCATCTCCATAAATAAGCCTCGGTTTTTATTTGAAATGTTTTCGGAGCTGATTTCTTGTTTCACAAGAAACTTGATGTTGATTCTCGAGATTTTCCCGGTAGAATGCAGTTGCACGTGTTCACTCAATGGCGCAGTTCTCCCAGCTGGCGTGATCGATTAAGGCGAAACTGACCACATGGAGGTGCGTGGGATGACGTCACCAAAACAGTTGCCACCAACTCCACTTTTTTAAAGCTTAGTGTTTTTTTTGTGTGTGTCTCACCTTGTATATAAAATTACGTTTCATTCTTGGTTTGATAACTGGCAGGGCACATAAATGTCGGGAGGGAGGGTTCAAAAAAAAATTTTTTTTTTCCATAAAATGTAACAATTTCGTTTAACAGTGAACTAAGACTGGGGGGGGGGGGTAAGTTTCACAAAAAAATCTTAATATTTAACTAAAATAAACAATTTCTGCATCCGAACTATGAAGAATGTTTGTCATTTGTTTGTTTAGTGAATAAATATCAAAACATTAGCAAGCAAAAGGTGTGGAGCTGTTTATAACCCAAAGTTCAAACAGAGTCAGATTTTCCGCAGAACCTTTCTAAGAACTGTGAAAAAGTTGTAATAATTCTTTTAAAGAGAGAAACACACACACACTGGTTTTCTGGAATTAATCTTTCTTAAGGGTGTTTAGCGTGAGCGAAGCTGTAATAAGGATCGAAAAAGAATAGAATGTCATTCGAGTACGTTTCTGAGTTCAACCGAGGAAGAAGTGTTACTTATATAGAGAATGTGAATCATCCTTCTGAGGAATCAGTGCTTGGTTACGACCAAGCAACAGTGATACAAATCCATAATCGATGGAAGCAGAAAAAAAAATTGACCAACGACATCGATTGCGCAAGCCTCGTCGCACTATTACACGTGATGACAAATTGTCCGCGTGACACTTACGGATTGTTGAGCTTCATCACTAACCATATCACAACAATCAGTGTGTTGCATAGCAATCGTAGTCCGCACGTACCATTCGACGTCTTTTGCAGCACAGTGGAATATCCGCAAGGCGTTCGTTGCTTCGATTACCTTTGTCTCAAAAACATAAACGCTTAAGTCTAGAACAGTGCATTGAAGGGTGGACGTTAATAACCGAACATCACGAAACTGTTTTTACAGCAGAATCACGTTACTGCCTGCAGCACCACGATGGTCAGATTAGATTTTAGAGACACCTTAAAGGGTATTGCTTAACAGTTGCCTTATGTATATTCATATTGGTCTTGCACCCAATATCATTTGGCTAGTTATGGCTTTCATTCCGTACCCCGATTGCTGATACAATGTCCAGCCTGCATTATGAATCTGCACTTTGCTTAGTAGAATATTAGATAGCATAAATATTTTAGCGTGTTTGTTCTCCAGATCTATTACCTATCGGAAATATCTAGTTGATGATTGGAGAATGATTACCCTGGTATACATCATATAAACATTTTCATTGAGTGGAGGCATCTTGGATTGTGTCATATTTCAACTTGATATTCAAAGCCTCTTTCATTCATTTTCCGAGGCGTGTAGTAGCACTCAGTGGTCAACACTCTCGATACTGATTTCATCGTTTTCCTTTCTTCGCTGAAGGCTTTATTTTCAATTATTTTTTTCTTTGTACTTTGTGTTATTTCTGTAATAAAGTTAGCTTTGATATCTCTTGTTCTTGGGGTATGTGTGTATATACCCATAATTGTGTGTGTACTTATATTTATAAGCAATAACATCGCACTTTAAATTACTTTATAATTACAATGTAGAAATATTTTTATTATTTAGAGTAAATTTTAAGAATATATTTTTCTATTTTTGTGATGTTATTGTAGTCTGACTAGTTCATCGCGCGCGAGAAAGGCTAATAAAAATAACCATTAAAATAATCTTGTGGATTTGACACGGATCCCACTATTAAATTAATTAAACATATCTGTGGGTCCTTTCCCACCCCACTTCTCATATTCCACAACATTTATTATTCCAATAATAAACAGATTTGCATAAATTTGGATCCCAAGCTCAAATTAGTACATTCGAGATAAAAAAAAAATTTCCATCCTTGATGCATTTTTTTTTTTTGTCTCTTATACGATGTAGATAATTTAAAAATTTATTTATATTAATATTTTAAAACGCAAGAAAATTCTGTAATTCTTCTTAAAGGGCATTGTTACTGACATACATTCGTATTTAACAGTTTTATTTTTATTTAATATCATAAGCGGATTTGTTTATATGCATGAGACACGAGGAAATATGTTCTACTTTACAGAGAAGATTTGGAATGTTTAATTTGTGTTACGTTTATCGAGATATCCTATTGATAGTAATTAAAAAGCTTCCCTTTTTTCCTAAAAGAATGTTTTTATAAATAATTCTGTTTGATAAATACATTAATTATTATACTTAATAAACAAGCTATTAAATAAAAAATTTTAGCTTTTGATACGCACCTTTAAACTTACTTTTAAACATTGTTTTTATATATATATGGTTACTATTTATGATGGTTGATGAGGCAGTCCTGTGATTAATTAAAACTATTTTATTCCACATCTTGAACACATAAAACATTACAAGGACGACACAATACACACACACAAACCAAGCTACAGCCGGCTACATGTTGAAGCAGACAAATACAGAAACGAAAGAGAAACTGTATCCAGGAATCTCAGTTTTTATAGGCCGCTCAAATCATATGATCTGAGTGGGTAGCTAGGAGTAGTTTAAAATACTCTCGTTAGGCGGCTGGCTAACTTATTACTAAAACGTTGGTCCTGAAGGGATGGACCAGGTTATTAAAAGATATTAAGAATAATTAGTGGGATTATTACATATATACATATACACCTTTCGCTGAAAAGATTTTTTATTGATTATTAATATTGTTGTGGCATACTTGAGGAGGCTTGGTACTTTTGAATACACATTTATTGAAGTAGAAGGATGCTCGCACATAAAATAGTTAGCACAAAGGATTATTTGCAAAGACGAGGGACACACAATTCTAGTAACATTATAAGCAAATATCGGCCGGTTAATTTTCCTTGAGAACGAGAGCTTTTATATGAAGCAGCAACCGGAAGCTGCCAAATCCATATGACTTCTGTGAACAGAGTTTGTGATTGGTGGAAAGATATCGTACGGGGATGATTCTTGTGTAATATTACTTTAAAAACGCTGAGGTGTTAATTTTTAAGAGATAAAGTTACGGTTATTCCCGTTAGGTGAGTAGCTAATAATTATTTACATGAGAGTATTGAAGGGTAGGGACCATTACAAAATAAAATGTTGTTTAAGATGAAATTAAAGGGAATTATTACACGCGCACACATTATACTACATCTTACCGGCTTTAGAAAGTAATTCCCCCAGGGTGTTCCTCCCTTAAAATTGAGTGAAACGCGCAGGGCCAAAGCTGCATGGTGCTCAAAGTTGAGGTTGATGACAGGCGTAATCTAGCCGCGAGGAATTTCGTAGGTCTGATCTGACATTATGGATCGAGTGGCATTAGGAACAACAACACAACAGGAGGTAATCGATTTTTACTATAACACAACGGTATTTAAAAAAATTCATAAGTTACACTTAATCTATATATTAAGCTTTTCACATAATTTTCGTCGCGCATCTGCAATTTTATTTTTGGTAGCTAATATTGTATAATGCGAAGAAATGTTTTTAAAACATTTTCAAAGAGGGATTTCTATCTTAGTTTAGTACCTTCTTATTCTGTTTTAATAATTGTATTTTTGCTGCACTTTTGTATAATTCATCCAGGCTTGTTCTAATCAAAAAATTTTTGTTGCTGTTCCAGTAGTTAGAAGCGATAAACACACTTGAGGATTTTAAAATCAATGTAAAATGTTTTTTTCAGTTTGGTTTATTATTGCAGTAGATTTTGTGATATCTCTTTTTAAATAAATACATTTGTGTAGTTTGTTGGTTTGTGTATATCTTTCTTATATTATTGATTTATTATTGCTCTTTTTTTAACATTGTTTATATTTTATGAAATACATGCCTTTCTGATTCTTAATCCTATAAAAATATTACCCCGATTTTTTCCATAAAAGTCGTTAAAAATCTTCCATAAACATACTTTTGAAAAACTTATTTTCCAAATACATTTTTAATGCATGGGAACTTATGAAGTGTGTGTGTGTGTAAATATTTAAGAAAGGGTTCCGATTTGAATTCACTGGCAATCCTTCATAAGTTTTTGGTCATTTATCATGAAATGCGTTTGCATAAGCAAAACGTTTTTGCAAC